>VDFB02331077.1:0-99958 GCA_007258455.2 Sequoia sempervirens | reverse complement strand
TGTCCTTGATGACAAAATTGATTAGTGCTTTGAATACTTGGTGCTATTTGTGTTTAGTTTGGTATACTCAGTATTTTTGGTGATCATGCTTTGGGTTGATGTATTTGGGTGTATTTATTCATCACACATTGTAATACTGATCATGTTAAGCTTTATGTGCAGATAAAAGTTATTTAGGTGGTATTAGTTTTCAAGTGATATCATGGAACAGTTGAATTCATCTTGACAAATTGGTCCTTCTTTATTACAATAGGTATATTTTTTCAGTTGATCTTTTTTGTTCATGGTATCATTGAAAAGATTCACTATGTCTTCATGGAAATTCTATTGGTGATGTTCATGGCTGTCTCACAATTCTTTGATTAGTGTGGTGCACATGTTAACATGCTATACATATATTTCACAAGGGTTATTGCATTCTACATGAGGTGGAGGTGTTTTTACTATTACTCAGTCAAGATTGTATCCTTGAGTAGGCTACTATAGCTTCATAAGCAAAGGTATTGCTTAAGTCTTTTCATACCATTTCTTATAAAAATTATTTCGACATTCTTGGGCCTTCACATTTTATATGGATTCACATTTATTTATATTATGGCATATGTTTTCTTGTGATATAAGTTGGTCATCATTTGTTTTTAAAGTGGTGCTTTAGCACTTAAAGGCCGACAATATACATTAAGGTTATCACTTATAAAGTGATTGGCAAGGTGGCATATCTTTGAATATCAATCATGTCTCGGGCTTACTCATTGCACAACATTTAATACTTATTTTGGGAGACTTGAGTTGTCGACATATGTATTATATTTGGTTGCTTACTTGGAAGCAATAGTATTATTGTTTAATAAGAATGTTGGTTGTGTTCACTTGGACAACATGCGTGGTCTATGATTTGGCACTCATTTAATGTTTCATTGTGTCGGTGACATGGATTTCAAAATTATTGTAATATTATTTACTTTGGATTTCAAGTCTCATTCATTTTGTTTTGGAGTTTTGATGAAGGGAAAAATAGGGTAATAAAAAAGAACTAAACCCTAGCACCACCATGCTAGAATTATAGTTGCATATTGAGCTAGGTTGTTGTGGTATTCTGACTTGTTTTTCAGTTATGTTGGTCTTTGATGGATGGCAAGATTGTTGGTGGTTTTCGTTTGAGCTGGAAGCGATAGTTTGGGTAGTTTTAATGAAGAACTTTAAGGATTTTATTTACAAGTTAAATCCACCATGATAGAGGTAATATCTATGCATTATTTTGATCTTTCAAAGGTAAATTTGGTAAATGAAGAGGAAAATAAAACTTTGTTTTTAGTTTCAAATAAATTTCTTAACTAAACTGAAACTACCTTGAACCCAAGCATAAACTAAAGGGTTTCATCTCACAGTGGCATTTTATCTTCATATCATTGATTTTTTCAAAAAAATCTTTGATTGGCTTCATGATCATACATTATGTCTCTTACTAGTTCATAAAATTTGGTTATTGAAATCGGGTTTTCTGACAAAGATGTATAACCATTTCACAAACATTGTATATATGTATCTCTGCAAAAACACAAAAAAGAGAGTGTGATGTGAAGAGAGGAAATTGTCTAGACAGAGTATTTCTTATTGTGAAATAATTTTGTAAAAAGAGAAGAGTGGGCTCATATTGTTTTTATCTCTTATTGTATTACAAAGATTATGTTTTGAGTTGAGCATTATTGCAAAATCATTTTGTATTCTATTGTAATTTTATGACTGTAAAGAATGATTGCAGTTATAAGGTTTTGATGGGTTGCAATATTTTGAATGTTTGATGAAGTTGGTGCTTCAGAAAGATTATGGGAGTTGGTGCTCCGTATTGTTACAAAGTTGGTGCTCTCTGATTAATAAAAGGGAAATTTTAGCGAGTGGTTTTTTATACCCCAAGAGGGTTTTTGCACTAAGGAAATCTCATGTTATGTGATTTTATTTGTCTCTCATTTTGTTTCATGTTAATGTGCTCATTCAGTCAATGCTCTGATACTTTTAGTATGCTTAAAAGTTTCTTATTTCAAAAGGTTGTCATGCAAATTTAAAAATTCTTCTGTTAAGCAAATTAAAAGTGCATTGGGAAAAGTTGTTGTTTTGTTACAAAAGCACATACAAGATTGTTCACACTTTAATTGAACAATATCATATGATGATTTTAACATGAGTTGTAAATGTTAATCAAATTTCAAGTCAATCTGATTTTAAATGTTGATGTACACTTGCATAAACAAGTCTGCCACATTGAGTTTAAATTTGTAAAAAGTTTTGTTGTGCCTTCAGAGTTAAAAATTCAAAAATTACTTCACTCTGATTCACTCTCCCCTCTCAGAGTAATCCACTTCCAACAAGTGGTATCAGAGTGTAGGGTCCTACATTAGGTTTCATATCTAGGATTGATTATGGTCTTGGAGGTTTGTCATTATGGAACATGCACCTGAAAGATCATCCACTACAAGAGCACCTTTGTTTGATGGTACTGATTATGTGTTTTGGAAAATCAGAATGGAAACATATCTGATTTCTTTAGACCTTAATGTTTGGAACTTACTATGCAGTAAATATGTTGTACCTGATGTCATACCTACAGATCATGATGAGAAAAGAAAATATGAAATATGGGAAAATCTTCAAAACATTTATCAAGGAAATGAAAAAGTTAAGCAATCTAAAATTCTTACTCTTAAGAGTCAATTTCAGGAAATGAGAATGAAGGACGATGAAAAGATTGTTGATTATTTCTTAAGGATAGATGAAGTTGTAAATGCGAGAAGAGGTCTAGGTGAAACAATTGCAGAGTTTGATACTGTTCAAAAAGTAATAAGAACTTCGCATCCTAAATTTGAGTCTAAAGTTTCTACTCTTGAAGAAAAGAAGTGTTTTGACTCACTTACTGTGGATAATTTGCAAGGCATATTAACAACATATGAAATGAGGATAGGAAGCACTGCTTCAACTTCTAAGGAGACTGCTTTTAAAGTAGAAAAGAAAGAAGACACAGATAGTGAATCAGAACTATCTGATACCTTAGAAGCTCTTTTGGTAAGAAAGTTGACAAAGAAATATAAAGGAAAAGTTCCTTTCAAATGTTTTAATTGTGGCAAAGTTGGTCATTTTGCAGCTAAGTGTCCTTATCCAGATCAAACCAATGATGATGAGAAAATAGAAAAACAATTCAAGAAAAAGTCTTGGAATCCTAAAAAGAAATTTAACAATAGTCTCAAAAAGAAAAAGAGTCTCTTTAGCAAAGAAGACTCAGATGTTGAGACATATGAGTCCTTAAATGAAGAAGATGAAACTTTATTCATGGCTGAAATTTCTGCACTAAAGAATCCAAACAATCAATCAAAAAGTCAAACAAAAGATCAATCTGAATTAGAAGTGAGTCTTGAAGGTGAATTACTTTTTGCTCTACAAGAAATAAAAAAATTAAAGAAAAAAGTTGCTTCACAAGAGCAAAGTCCAAATAAGATAATTACACCTTTACAAATTGAACTTGATGATTCTAGGAGAACTGTAGACAATCTTAAATCAGATCTTGTAGACAAAGATAATGAAATTCAGAGACTTGAAATGGAAGTAATCACACTTAAGAAACAATTAGAAGGTTATGAAAGTACTCTGTGTTTAAATGACTTTCTTGGAAAGAAAAAACAACATAAGGACATGACTAGTATTGGTTTTAGTACTGGTGAATGTTCAAATCAAAACTTCAAAACAGTTGATAAGAAGCAATCTTTTGAGCATAAGACAAACAATATTAGATTCAATGCATTCTTTCATGGTTATTGTTTCTACTGCAATAGATTTGGGCATAAGGTGAACAGATGTAGATTTATACTGTCTAGAACACCTAGATTTGGTCATAAACAGTTCTTTGGTTTTCCAAATACAATCAAATGTTTCAAATGCAATACTATTGGTCATACATCCAAACAATGCAAACAAAATAAACCTAACTCACAAAAAGTGTGGAGACCCAAGTTTTTTCCAAGTGTAGAGCAATCTATGTTGGTACAAACTTCCTTTCTCTCCAAGAAGAAGGCATTTTGGGTGTTGGATAGTGGTTGTTCAAACCACATGACTGGTGATTAAGATAGGTTCTTGAAACTTGAAGATTATGAAGGAGGATTTGTCAAGTTTGGTGACAACTCAGGTATTCAGATAAAAGGTAAAGGTTCTCTACTGCTAAATGATGACACACCAATCTATGATGTATATTATGTAGAAGGATTGAAACATAATCTTTTAAGTGTCAATCAAATTTGTGATAATGGATATCATGTTACATTTGGTGCACAAGGTTGTGAAATAAAAAACAACAAATCTGGTAAAACAGTTGCAACAGGTTTGAGAACTTCTGGAAACATTTACAATCTTCTTGACTCTTCTAATCATGAAAGCAATGGAGGTATGTGTCTTATGGGTCAAGTGGAAGAAAACTGATTATGGCATAAATGTTTAGGGCATATAAACTTTGACAATCTGGTTAGAATAAGTAAAAATCAGAATGTAAGAGGTTTGCCTATATTGAGTAAACTAGAAAATATAGTGTGTAAAGAATGTCTTAAGGGAAAACAAACTAAAGTGAGTTTTAAATCTAAGGACATTCTTTTACAAAGCCATTGCAGCTTGTACACACTAATTTTTGTGGTCCTACTAAGACTAGGTCAATAAATGGTGAAAAATACTTCATGTTATTTGTAGATGACTACACAAGAATGGTTTGGGTAACTTTTCTCAAACATAAATCTGAAGCTTTTGACAGATTTAAATTTTTTCGTAAGATGGTTGAGAAAGAGTCTGATATGAAACTCAAATGCTTAAGATCAGACAAGGGAGGTGAATTTACATCTCAAGAATTCATTGATTATTGTGAACAACATGGCATAAAAGACAATATGATGCTGCAAGAACACCTCAATAGAATGGGGTTGTGGAGAGGAAAAACAGAACAGTGAAAGAAATGGCTAGAACAATGTTAGATGAAGCCAAGCTGCCTGATATGTACTAGAAAGAAGTTGTTCACATAGCTGTTTACATTCTAAATAAAGTACAAATAAGGGTAAAATCCAATTTCACTCCATATGAGCTTTGGTATGGTAAATCTGCTTCTATTAATTACTTCAGAATATTTGGCTGTAAATGCTTTATTAAAAGAGATGATGAAAATTTAGGAAGCTTTCAGTCAAAATATGATGAAGGTATCTTTTTAGGCTATTCTACTCATAGCAAAGCCTATAAATGCTTCAATAAAAGGTTGAATAATATTGTTGAGTCTATTAATGTGAAATTTGATGAAAGATTGCTCCTAGATTCTGATTATGTGCAGGATGATGAAGACAAATTTGTGGCAGATTCAAATATCACTCCCAAAACTGTAGTAATAGATGAATCACAACATGAGGATATTTCAAGTTCCAAAGCAATACCTCCTAAAACTCCTTCCAAAATTGTTGCAAAAAATAATCCTAAAGATCTAATAATTGGAGATAAAGATGCAGGAATCTTAACAAGAAGAAAGGAAAAACTTGAGGAACAAGCTCAAGTTGCTGAGCATTTTTGTTTAATAACTGAATTTGAGCCTAAAACTGTTAATGATGCTTTAAATGATGATTGTTGGTTGAAAGCTATGCAGGAAGAAATCAGCCAGATCGAGAAGAATAAAACTTGGGAACTAGTCCCAAGACCTAATGATAAAAATGTTATTGGCGGCAAATGGATTTTCAGAAATAAACTAAACGAAAGTGGCAAAGTAGTGAGAAACAAAGCACACTTTGTGTGCAAAGGATATGCACAACAGGAAGGTATATATTTTAGTGAAACTTATGCACCTATTGCTCGTATTGAATCTATTAGAATTTTCTTAGCATATTCTTGCTTTAAAATTTTTAAGGTGTACCAAATGGATGTTAAAACTGCATTCTTGAATGGTTATCTTGATGAGGAAGTTTTTATGGAACAACTAGAAGGATTTGTTGTACAAGATAAATTTGATCATGTGTACAAATTGAAAAAGGCTTTGTATGGTCTCAAACAAGCTCCTAGAGCTTGGTATTCTAGATTGGATGCACACCTAATAGCAAATGGTTTTAAAAGAGGTGGTGTGGACAATAATCTTTATATCAAACAAGAAGATAATGATATATTAGTTGTTGAGGTATATGTAGATGATATAATCTTTGGCTGCAACAATGATGCCTTATCAAAGAAGTTTTCAAAGATTATGGAATCAGAATTTGAAATGTCAATGTTAGGCGAACTAACATTCTTTCTTGGCCTCCAAGTTTTACAGCTTGAACAGGGAATATTTTTATAACAAACAAAATATGCAAAAGAAATGTTGAAAAGGTTTCAAATGGATGATTTTCGTCCAGTAAGTACACCAATGGTGACTGGTTGTAAGTTATCTAAAATTGATGATTCTCCTAATGTTGATCAATCTAAATACAAATCAATGATTGGCAGCTTGTTATATTTAACTACCTCCAAACCAGATTTAATGCAAGTTATTTGTATGGTCTCTAGATTCCAATCTGCACCAAAACAGTCCCATCTTACTGTTGTTAAAAGAATATTTAAGTATATCCAGGGTACTCTTGACTATGGTCTTTGGTATTCTAGGGGTAATGATTTTACTTAAATGACATTTACTGATGTTGATTGGGCTGGTTGTCTAGATGATAGAAAAAACACCAGTGGTGCAGCTTTTTACTTGGTGATCATCTTGTTGCTTGGCATAGCAAAAAGCAAGATTTAGTTTCATTATCAACAACAAAAGTTGAATATATTGCAGCCACATCTTGCTGCACTCAGCTTCTTTGGATGGATCACACACTTTTAGACATGGGTATTGATGTTACTAAACCTGTTTCCATCTTTTGTGATAACTCCAGTGCGATTAACTTATCAAAGAATCTTGTTATGCACTCCAGAACCAAACATATTGCAATTAAATTTCATTTTATGAGAGAAAAGGTTTTGGCTAATGAGGTTACTGTGCAATATGTACCAACTCAAGCACAGGTGACATATATTTTTACTAAGCCCTTGGCTAAAGAGGTTTTTGAAAGACATCAGTTTGGATTGGGAGTTATCTCTCAATCACTGCTCTCTTAATGTTCCATCATTGATTTAGGGGGAGTTTCTTAGCTCTCCTAGAAGCTTCTTGCTGCTTTTGTGATTTATTTGCTGCTTTGGTGTTTCCTTATGTAAACTTTGTCCTTGAGACAAAAAGGGGGAGAAATATAAGTTATTCAGTTATGAGTATTCAATTGGTTGTTCAGTTTGTATCTTTTAGGGTTGGTGATCATATTGAATTCAGATGGTTACAGATGGTTTTTTCCATCAAGGACAAAGGGGGATTTTGTTGGCTTTCTCTTTGTGGTATATTGTCCTTGATGACAAAACTGATTGGGGATTGAATTGATTGGTGATTGGTCTAATGACTAATGATACTTGGTGCTCTTTGTGTTTAGTTTGGAATATTCAGTATTTTGGTGATCATGCTTTGGGTTGATGCATTTGGGTGCATTTGTTCATCACATATTGCAGTACTGATCATGTTGAGCTTTATGTGCAGATAAAAGTTATTTAGGTGGTATTAGTTTTCAACTAATACCATGGAACAGTTGAATTCATTTTGACAGATTGGAACTTCTTTATTGTACAACAGGTATATTGTTTCATTTGTTCATTATCAGTTTGATCATGGCATTATTGACAAGATTCATTATGTCTTCTTGGCAATTCTATTGGTGATCTTCATGGCTGTCTCACAATTCTTTGATTAGTTTGGTTCATATGTTAACATGCTATACATATATTTCACAAGGGTTATTGCATTATACATGAGGTGGAGATGTTTGTATTGTTACATAGTCAATCTTGTATCCTTGAGTTGGCTATTATAGCTTCATAAGCAATGGTATTTCTTAGCCTTTTCATACCATTTCTTATAAAAATTATTTCGACATTCTTGGGCCTTCACATGTTATATGGATTCACATTTCATATTTATTTATATCTTGACATATTTTTACTTGTGATATAAGTTGGTCGGCATTAAGATATTTCTATTTGTTTTTAAAGTGCTTTAGCACTTAAAGGCTGACAATATACATTATGGTTATCACTTATAAAGTGATTGGCAAGGTGGCATGTCTTTGAATGTCGATCATGTTTCAGGCTTACTCATTGCACACCAGTTAATACTTATTTTTTTGGAGACTTGGGTTGTCAGCATGTGTATTATACTTTGTTTGCTTACTTGGCAGCGATACTATTATTTTTTAATGAGTATGTTGGCTGTGTTGACTTGGACAACATGCGTGGCTTATAATTTGGCACTCATTTAATGTTTCACTGTGTCGGTGACATGGATTTCGAAATGATTGCAATATGATTTTTTGGATTTCAAGTTTCATTCATTTTGTTTTGGAGTTTCGATGAAGGGAGAAATAGGGTAAACAAAAAGAACTGAACCCTAGCGCCGCCATGCTAGAATTTCAGTTGCATATTGAGCAAGGTTGTTGTGGTATTCTGACTTGGTTTTCATTTATGTTGGTCTTTGATAGATGGCAAGATAGTTGGTGGTTTTCACTTCAGCTGGAAGCGGTAGTTTGGGCAGTTTTCATGAAGAACTTCAAGGATTTTGTTTGTAGGTTAAATCCACCATGACAGAGGTAATATCTATGCATTATTTTGATCTTTCAAAGGTAAATTTGGTAAATGAGAAGTAAAAGAGGAAAACTTTGTTTTAGTTTCGAATAAATTTCTTAACTAATTTGAAACTACCTTGAACCCGAGTGTAAACTCAAGGGTTTCATCTCATAGTGGCATTTCATCTTCATATCATTGATTTTTTCCTAAAAATCCTTGATTGGCATCATGATCAAATATTATGTTTTTTACCAGTTCATAAACTCTGGTTATTGAATATGGGTTTTTCTTGACAAAGATGTATAACCATTTCACAAACATTGTATATACGTATCTCTACAAAAACACATAAAAAAAGTGATGTGAAGAGAGGAAATAGTCTGGAAAAAGTATTGCTTATTGTGAAATCATTTTGTAAAAAGAGAGAAGTGGGCTCATATTGTTTTCATCTCAGATTGTATTACAAAGATTATTTTTTGAGTTGAGCATTATTGCAAAATCATTTTGTATCCTCTTGTAATTTTATTACTACAAAGAATGATTGCAGTTATAAGGTTCTGATGGGTTGCAATATCTTAAATGCTTGATGAAGTTGGTGCTTTAGAAAGATTATGGGAGTTGGTGCTCCACGTTGTTACAGAGCTGGTGCTCATTGATTAATAAAAAGGAAATTTTGGCGAGTGGTTTTTTATACCCCAAGAAGATTTTTCCACTCAGGAAATCTTTGTGTTATGTGTTTTTATTTGTCTCTCATTTTGTTTCATGTTAATTTTCTCATTCAATCAATACTCTGATACTTTTAATGTGCTCAAAAATTTCTTATTTCAAAAAATTTTCATGCAAAGTTAAAAAGCGTTATGTTAAGCAAATTAAAAGTGCATTGGGAAAAGTTGTTATGTTTCAAAAGAACCTACAAGATTTTTCACACTCTAATTGAATAATATCATATGATGCTTTTAACATGAGTTTCATGTCAATCTGATTTTAAGTGTCAATGTACACTTGCATAAACAAGTCTGCCACATTGAATTTAAATTAGTAAAAAGTTTTGTTGTGCCTTCAGAGTCAAAAATTAAAAAAATATTTCACTCTGATTGACCCCCCCTCTCAGAGTGAATCCACTTCCAACATAAGCCTGTTGGACAGGCTTGTTGTTAGGGTTAGGTATTTGTGGTGATCATGGTGGATGAGATGTTATGTTTGATGGATTAGACATAATAGCCTATTGTGGTTGAGAAGGCAACAAAGGCTATTGGTAATTCACATTTTTGTGCTACCACTTCTGGCCTTTTTGCCATTGTGATTGCCACTAATTTTGTTCTAATGGCCATTGAAGGTTATAATTGGAACCTTGAAGATTTTGTTGTGACCATGCATTTGGTTGCCAGTGGTTCTAGTTTTGTTGAGGGTTTTTCCATTTTTTTTGGTTATTTGGCCAGGGCTGAGAATTCCAACCAAAGAAATTCTAATTACTATTGTAATGGAAAAAGTATCCCTTTTCCTTACTTGATTTGGGAATAATTGTCATTGAATTAACCTAGTTTTTCCTAAGTTTAATGTTGTAATGTGTTGTAACACATTCACATTGATCTTGGCCCCCTTTTAATAAAATGTACCTAATTTGTACCATATTGTAGGTGTTGTAACACACTTTCACACTTATCTAGGGTCCTCTTAATTAATTGTGGTTAATTAGAGTTAATTAGCCCCTTTAATTCAAATTTAAGCCTTATTTGTGACCTCTTGAGGATGATCCTAAAACCCATAATCCAAATTGCATAACATTTAATTCGGAAAATTTTAGGTCCTAGAAATTGGTAATAGGACCCATTCACCCTAGGTGGTGAATGGGTCCTCCCTCTGTAGGACCACCCTTTCTTTGCAGATTCTACATGGGTTTTTGATTCAATTTCATTCCCTAGAGGCAAGGTCTTGGAAAATTGTGGCAGGACCCATTCATCCTAGGTGGCGAATGGGTCCTCCCTCAATGAGGACCCACTTTTGGATTTAATTTTGATGGGATTTTAATAACATTCACTTCTAGATCTGGTGTTAGTTTGAATTGTTTGAATTTCGAGGTTAATCTCTTGATTTAGTATAAATATGGGGTTAATTCACATAGTTTCATCCTTGACTTCCAACCATTCATGCATTATAGAAAATTTGAGTTCACAAGAGCATTTCAAATGCATTTCAAGGTAGATTATAAAGGTTTTATTGTAACAATTCAAGGTCATTACATCATGACAAGGGCTTAGTGCATTCATGCATGTTGTTGAGATAAGATAGTGAATGTTGTTGAAAAATGAGGTGTTTTCTTAGCTTAATACTCTGTAAACCTTTAATATTGCTGATTTAAGTAAGATTTTTCTTTGTTACATATATTTTTTGTGGGTGATTATCTTGATTAATCCATTTTACTGTTGTAGAATGTAGATAGAAGTTGATAGAAGAACTAGATAGGATATTAGAAAGATTACACAAGATGTATCATGGAGAAACCATTTTGGGAAAAAACTCCACCAAGTATTATTCTATTATTCAATCTCTGAATTAAAATAGCTCCAATTCTTGCTTGAGAATGCTTCTTCTTCCTTCACCAATCTTCTTCACAACTTGTAATAAAATTGATGCACAACTCTCTTCAACTTTCTTGAGATAAATAGACTTTTAATTAGCTTTGTAAACTCAACATGAGTTACAATTACAATGCTCAAGCCCTATCCCTAAAAGGTACACCTATATCTTCCAAGTAGAATTATCCTATGAAGAACAATGCTAAAACATGTGCTTCATCCATTTGGGAGTCCCAAACTGAATTTGCAACTCAACCTTCATTTTGTTGATAATTCTAAAGTTCTTCCTCAAAGTTGGCGCCCATAAGTAATCCTACTTAACTGAGCCTTCAGAAATATCTCAACATGTAAAAGAGGTAAATCCAAGAAAGAATCTTGGCCGCCCAAGTTGGCTCCAAGTGATTTCTTGTTAACTGAAACATTTACTCAACACCATTCATGCAAGAATGGTCATCCCCTGTTAACTGGAGGTAGTCCCTATTATTTGTCATACAACTCAAGTTATTAGCCATGCATTCCAAGTTAACTGAAGCTAATTACATGCAACTCAAAATAACCAACATGCATGCAACTGAAGATAACTGAACCATAACTGAACTGAACTGAACTAAATTAAACTAAACTGATTCTAAATTGAACTAAACTGAATTGAAATCATCTGAACTGAGCTAAACTGAACTTCATGCATGCAAACATCAAACTCTAACTCCTAGGATATTTACATGCATTCAAAAGTGTTATCTCTTACTCCGAATAGTTAACTGAACTCAAGATAAGTGTCACCTTACCATGTGTGCACCCACATGTTCGTATTATTTAGGAATAACTACAAATATCAATTTCATGATTTATTTCATCAAATATTAATCCCATCCTAATCTTAGTGTTGTTGAACACATTCCGAGAGCTTAGGAGATACATGAAATAATTAATGTTTAGGATTTACAATTAAATGGCATCCTATTTCCAACAAATGTAGCATTGAAGATCTACTTGCAAGCATTGTTCACATATTATTCAAGGATGAAGATCTACATTCTTCATGGCCACTTCATGTTAGATTGCAAATTTATCTCCCAATACAACTTCCAAGGTATCATCACTTCATATTTCATGTTTCATGCTTCAATTTCATTATCTCATCATTTGGTTTAATTACCTACAAGGGGTTTGAATTAGGAAATCCCCTATTCACTAACAATCAACAATTTTTTCTTCCCTTGAGTGCGTGTTTGCAGATTTATAGGTTGAAGATCAAGCGGAGAAGAAGTTTAGAACAAAATTGTCAAAGTTGTCAAGTTGCAAGATTGATCCTTATAGTGCAAGAACAAAGAATCGAAGCTACAAAATTTATTACAAGTTTTCAGGAGCTAACAACCAAGAATTTGAGATTGCAAACATCAAGGAAAATAACCCAGATCTCAGTTTTAGAAACATTAACAAGAACCATTCGCCACTAAAGGCGAATGAATCCTTTGTGCCCTAAAACAGGCTTCTTGCAGCAAGGTACACACCATATTAAGCTCTAAAAACTCCCCTCATAGTTGATATAATAGTTAGGGTTTGTTTTTTATTGTTATTGGAATCTTATCATACACATAATCACATGTTTAATGGTGGAAGATTAGTGGTTCATCATCTTGTTGATTCATTTTGATGCAAACCCTACTTTCAACACTTAAACATTTTGGTGAACCTGACTTATTGATCATTGCAATTTTTTGATTTTAAAGTCTTTCATTGCATCCTAGGTTAGATCTTACACTCATTTGCATTTAATTAGATCTCATTTAGGGTTTCTTGCATTGCATTCAAAATTGCATCTCATTTAGGGTAAAGATTTACATTGTTTTGCATCTCTCTAAATTTGAAAAATACAAAAACAAATTAGTCATTGTACATATCATTTAGATCTCATATATTTGCATTTGAAAATCAAAACAAAATTGCATTTCAACCTAGGTCTTTGCATTCATCTTTTCATTGCATTTTCACAATGCATTTATGGAAAATCTGAAACTGAAACTCACTGCCTCAAGCCTAGAACTAAAAGACATTATTGAAAGCTTGAAAATCATTCAAAAATAGTTTAAAAATACCTAACCAGGACCCATTCACCCTTACTGGTGAATGAGTCCCTGATCAGGTCAACCCTGAACCTTCTGGCATTTGAAAAAGGATTGAAAATCACTCTGAAATCAACAGAAACATCTCATAAAAACCTAACCAGGACCCATTTTCCCTTATTGGTGAATGAGTCTGTGTTAGCTACCGATCTGCATTTTCTAGAAATTGAAATCGTAGTTTTAGGCTTATGTTTGCTGCTGTTACTTCCCTATTTCAGTTTCTTGATTTGTTGTTTCATCAAATTCATTGCATTTAGCTTAAATTGCTTCATTTCAGTGCACTGTCAAAAATTCAAAATTTGCATTCAAACATTTCATTTTTAGTTTATTACATTGTGTAATCAATAAATTGCATTGCTTAGAATCTGAAAATTGCATTTCATTCTAGGTTTTTGCATTGTCTCTTTCCATTTAGGGTTTGCACACTAGGTTTGTAAAAATTGTATGAGCTTTACATCTTGGTGTCCTATTAGCAATACTATTGTAACATGTAGTTGGAGGCTCATGCATGTCATCTCACGATACTTGCAGTGGATCTTGGGTTTCCTAACTCTCTTTATGATAATTTTGATAATCAACCCTCCATCGCTCATCATTTGTATACTACCCTTCAAATCTCGCAAGATGACCTAAACAAACTAGATGACACATTCAAAAACTTACAAGTCCATATCCTTAGTGAATGCATAGACATTAGCTTGGTTCCCATTATACAAAATCTAAGGAAAGTACTTCAAATTGAAAATGGAACACAAATTATCTATAGTCTTAGTCACTTCTTTCATGTGTATTGGAATAAGGAAAACAACAATGATATACATGCCACAGTCTATCTTGCTAGTGAAACTAAGAATGATATGATGAATGTTGACACAGATGATGACAATATGGATACTATTGAACAACATCCCGCATATACTGTGGTAGCATTTATCGAAGCTAGACCTCATAAGGGCTCAACTAAAAATCCTCTTGTTATTTCTTTCTCACAAAATGACATACTTAAAAGTGCACTTGATGGTCCTCTTTACATAGCTGGCCAAATCAATAATAAGCCCACTAATGGTATATTAATTGATCCCGTATGTGGAGAGAATGTTATCACTGAAGAATTATTACATGTGCATGAACTATATCAAGAGACATATGACAAACCAAAAGCATGGACCAAGACGCATAATGGGTTTGCTTTCCCTATGATAGGATCGATATATCTCCCTTATAAAGTGGGACCAAAAACACTAACTGTCTCATTTTCCATCATTCTGCAATTGAACAAATTTTGTGTGAAGCTAAGCTATCCATGGCTTCTCTCCATCATTTTTGTCCCCTCAGTTATGCATAAATGTCTAAAGTTTCCATTTGGAAATGATATCTTTATTGTGCATCATAGTGGATTTAACCCTACCTCAGCTTGAGGGAATTTTCATTAGATTTCTTTTGGCCGGAGCCTATGGAATCTATCAAGCCTCATGAGGATTTATTTTTCAAATCATATCAAAAGTTCAAGGCAATGAAAATATCAGAATTATCCATTCGAAACATGCCTCAACCTATAATTGAGATGTCTATCCTTGATGAAGCAATGATCGGACCAAAATCCCTTCCGAACATACAAGACCAACCTATAGAAAAACCTCCCACAATTTCCTACAAGAGACCATGAGATAACAAAAACAATCCTATTGTCTCTCCTAGAGTCAAACAAGTTTAGAAAGTCAAAGAGAAAGTGGTTGAAGAAGCTATTGTTGCTTCTTTTGTTCCTCCTAAGGAAGAGATGCCTATGATTGACAAACCCGCTCTTACACAAGCACAAATTGGCAAAAAATTGAAATAGAATTGCAGTGCTCGAGAGTGTAGGTGTAGATGACATGCTATTGCTCATAGATTAAAAACTCAAGAAGACAAGAACAACATATAGAAAATCAACATCCAAACCTTCCTGAAGCAATGCATGATGATTCTATACCCTCACCGCAACATAAACAAGAATATTCCATGGGAATTATCCTTAGACCTCCCATTGTGATAAATCTAGATGATGACATTGACATTGAAAAGATTGATGAACAAGTGCATGATAAGTTGAATACCATTTTTTCTTCTTCTATGATCTTAAATGACAAATCTCCTAAAAAGAGTTTTAAACCTAGTGCTTCCCCTAGTGCTTCCCCTAGTTTGAAACTTTCTCTTGTCCCTTTAGCTAGTTGTCTACCTTCCGTTTATACCAACCAAGATTGGGATGCAGACGACCTACTTTAAGGTTGACTCACATGTTCTTA
Organism: Sequoia sempervirens; assembly: GCA_007258455.2. Taxonomy (NCBI): domain Eukaryota; kingdom Viridiplantae; phylum Streptophyta; class Pinopsida; order Cupressales; family Cupressaceae; genus Sequoia; species Sequoia sempervirens. Next base: position 84,298 of record VDFB02331077.1, on the reverse strand, counting down.
ACTAGTCTTTTGAATTTTCACGTTTTCTTTATGTGCTTGCATGTGTGTAATGTGATCCCCCATGTTGTTTTGTTTGATGCGTTTCTTTCTTTTTGTGCATTCCTCTATATGTACCTACATTCTTCTATATGTCGTAATCATTTGTCTTGTGTTTTCCTTTTAGGGATGATAGAAGGCTTCAAGATATCCATCTCTCTTCCATGTTGACCCAAAATCTTTTCTTTATCTTTTACATTTGTGTTGTGTTTTCATTTTGGGGATGATGCAAGGCGTCAAGACATTCATGTCTCTTCCATGTTGACCCAAAAGGATTTTTCTTCTTTTTTTGCTTTCTTTATGTGTCATTTTTCTAGTTCTATGAGTATTTGGGGAATGATGATAATTCTAAGCTCTAAAACAACATTATAGCAAAGACATGTTGACCCCAAATCCATAGATCCCTTATGTATTTCCAGGGGCAATCCTTCCTTCCTATTTCATGTTGCAACTTTATTTCGGAAACATATGACTTGGCATATGTTTTTCCGAGGAAATCTCTCATGTCTTAGGCAAAACAATGGCTAGTTTAAAGAAATTGCTCACAATAATGGTGTAGCAATCACTTTAAAGTGGGGGCATACATCGATGGCATATTTCGACAAAATTTCATGGTGTGATTTTTCTTTTTTCTTGTGACGTGTCCTTTTCTTGGTGGTGTCATTGGGTTTGATGTTCTCCAAGAGTGTACAATATCCTTTCGTGGCATGATGTGAAATGAGGCATCCCATGAGTGATGATTTGACATACTTGACTTATCCTCTCTTGGAGACATTAGGCACAATGTTCCCTAAGAAGAATATTGTAAAGCAAATTTTTCTTTTAATCTTTTTGGTTTTTAGCTTTTACCTTTTTCAGCTTTGAGAGAAGTTCACGCTTAATGAAGAAAAGACTTCTCCAAAAGGCGCACAATGTGCCACATGGTTGCTATGTGGTTTTTGTATATTGCTTCCCTTTCGAGTGCGAACTGAGACACGTGTCAGCTTGGTGGGGATTTTCTTCAAAGCCATTCTCATAAATATGAGATTTCCCACTTGCTTGACACATCATCTATTCGTTCGAGTAGTTTATATTTTTTTATGGAATGATCTCTTCAGGCGAAGTTTTTCAGAATACGGTGGGTGTCTTGTCTTTAGGGTGGAACATTCGAGTCAACACCATAAATCTATATGATTGATTGATCATATTTTTTCTAGGCTATGTTAGAATCCGATTGTTTTTTTACTGTAATCTTTGCTAAATATCTAAAGCCATTAATGAAGCAGTTAGGACTTAATGAGAAAAGATTGTTGTGATCTAATCAAGATCTAAGATCATATTGTGGGCTATCAGGTGTAGGCACCTAGCAATTTCTGCTTCTGGAATGTTGGTGGCGGTGTTCTATTCATCCAATTATAAATAAAGGTTGGTAGCATAAGCAAAAAAGTTAGAAAAATTACTTCAAAAATATTTTTGAAGGAAATAGATCTAGTAGGGAGTTTTTATGTTTTTAGAAGTAGAAAATTTTACAGAATACTGCTATTCTCTAGCATGTTATATTTTAACTCAAACTATCATTGGATTGGCATCTGACCTTTGTTTTTTAGTTCATTTGGTATTGAAGTTTGATCTATTTAAAGGAAATCTTTGAAATTGTGCATGTTATCATGGCCTTTGTCAAATTTCTTTTTTATGTTTTTGTTAATGTTAAAAACATTGTGTTAAGCTTATTTTGATAGTTCAAGTAGCTAATTTCCATGATTTTAAGCTTCTATGTTGAATGATAGCTTTTTGAAATTAGATTATGTCTTTTGAACTTTTCCATTTTCTGTAAAAGTTGTTATTTTTCATATTATTATGTAAAGGGAGAAAGGGTTTTCTATAATTTTCTGGATATTTTTGTTCACTTGTAGAGTTTTCCTATGTATGATCGGACCTTAATGGATTCTTCCCACGAGGAGATTTAAAAGGCTGCATTGTACTTTTACTAAGCTTTTGTTGCTCATTCTCTTCCCAACAATGAAGGGTTTGTGGCATTTTGTGTCTATCATATCATTCATAGGAAATAAGTTGAGGTTTGAAATTTTATAAAAGCTTTGGTGCATTTCCATTTTCATGTTTTGTTCGCATTTATTTCTCCCTTTTCCCCAAACACAAAGAAGAGTCAGTTTTCTATAAAAATCTCAGAGGTTATTTAGTGAGGTGCAAATTGGTCCCCCACTCGCTGAATTTCCCATAAGACTATTGGAGAGGCACACACTTCAATGATCAACATTTCTTTTTTTGGCATGCCTGGTAGGATAAAAAAATTTGAACGTCTAATTAGAAGTCAAAAATATTTCTAAAATCAGACCAAGAAAAGAGGTTGGAAATTTCATTCCTAGAATCCAAACAAGAGCGTCCTTAAGAGGCCATTTCTAGTACTCCTAGTTACCTACCTCAGTATCAAGGAGAAGAACAATTATAGGTTCTATATCACCTATAAGGAGCAATAGGGCAAGTAGCATTAGCCCAAAATCCAAAGCTTTATTTACTCCACCAAGAGGTCAAACTTTTCAAATCAGGATCCTAGTATACCCTATCCATAGGAATTTGTTTTCAATGGCTCATCTAGTTGCCCCCACTCCTAGAAATTTTGTAACCTGGGATAGTGGTAGTCTGCTACAACTGCCTATGCCCCCATACGTATGGCCAGCCATACCCACCAATTCCCTCAAAGCCATCCCAAAGTTTTTTGGGGAGGATTTCAAAACCCTCTCTGAACATCTCCAAGATATAGCAAAGGTATGCAAAGTACATAACGAAAGGAAATATTTCTCTTAGGTTATTGGCCACATATTTCAAAGGAAATTCTTAGGATTGGTATAGGTCTCTGAATTTTGGTTCTATTTTCTCTTGGGATTAGCTCGGAGAGAGGTTGTTAGAGCGTTTCTTAGAAAAGGGAGATCACTCCTCATTGTTGCATCAATTAATCACCATCAAAGGGGCCCCACAAGAGACCATGAGCGACTTCAACACCAGGCTCCACAAAACCTGGCAAAGAATTCTTGTCACTGCTAGGCCTCCAATCATGATGGCGTTTATGTTTTACCTAAAGGATTTCAATTTGGACATTGCGATCATGATAACCTCTATGGGAGGAGATATTATGCATGACATGTACGATCTAGCTGTGTGCACAAAGAAAATTTTGATCAATGCTTGGAAGCTTCCACCACGTCCGTCAATGCCCATGTTCACAGAAATATTCGGTGGCCCCAGGGAAGAAATTACTCCGAGCAACTCTTCTCCACAAGCAACCATATTTTCTATACCACCATCCATGTATGTATACCCCACTATGCAACCAATCATGTCAAGCTCCTCTTCACTAGCAATGGACATCAATGATATGAAGAATATCATGTGGCCCTTTTCTAATGAGCTAGTCCTCATCTGATGATAGTAAGCAACACCTTCAAAGCATTCCATGTAGACCTATCAAGGAGGAAGGCCATCTTATCAATATAATGCATACCAAGGAGCCTCGAAAGGAGGAGGTCAACAACCAGCGTCTACAAACCAAATAGTCCTAGTTACCATGCCGCTTTAGGCTATCAAGAGCATTCCAAGCAAAGATTTAGTCCCAAGCCAGAACAATTTGGTGAAGGATGAGAATGCATGGTGCTTCCTGTGTAATGATAGTCATGTGCCTTGAAACTATCTAAGGGGAAATCTGCAATAGAAAATAGTGGATCAGAGAAGACAGGGCATGTTCTTGAGTACGAAAGAATATCAGTCTCCCAAAATGGAGAATGCCCGCTTCAAAATGCATAAACAAGGAATGTCTTTAGAACAAGAGCTGGATATTGCACTGGACCAAGTTCTTTTCTCATGGATGGAGGAAGAATACACAATATTTGGAAATGATGCTCCTATGGCTAGCTCCCCACAAGTACATTCAAATTACAACACAAGGTCTAAAAGAAGGCTCACTAAAGAATACGTGCAACAACCTCTGCAACTACGTCAATCATAACCACAATAAAAGAAAGCTTCGTAGGTCACTGCCCAACCTACTCAATAGTCGAAAGCTCCACCATTTCCAAAAAAGGAGATGGACAAAGCATAAAATCCACACATGTCAGATTGACTCCTCTCAAAGATGAGAGAGATACCATTGTTCAAACCCAAGACCCTGCCTGTCAGAACGCTCAATGTGGTCAAACAATTAAAGAAGGAACCTGCTAACATATCTCTATGAGACGTAATATCTATTCCTGAACAAAAGATGTTGCTCCAAGAAGCATTAAAGAAGGAAGAACAAATATCACGAACGGATGCGATTCCGCCGCATGATCAAGTGAAAGACAAAGGGCTCGCATCAAAAACCCAACCTTCAAGAGCTAAAAATTATGTGAATGTCACAGATAATGAAAAGGAGAAAGAGGTAAGCAAGCCAAAGCCCACACCTTTATTTTTAACACTTATTGTGGGAGATAAGCTTTTACGTAATAACATGATTGATTCAGGAGCTAGTACTACAGTCATGCCTAAACAAGTGGTTGATGCCCTGGAAATCAAGTATGAGCCTCTTGAGAAAGCAATCATGTAATTAGATGGGAAGAAATTTCCAACCGTCATACGCATCAAGGATCTATCTTTGAACCTCTTCTCATGTTCAAGCCAAATGGTCATGCAAGAAGTAGTTGTGATAGACATCCCCCCCAGTGTTCGAGAGGTGCCTTTCAAGGGACTTTACAACAAAGCTTGGTGGATATTTAGCGCTTGATTGGTCTCACCTGATATTGTGAACCAAGCATGAGGCAAAGATGAAGATCCTATCTGAATCCTTACATTCAGAACACATAGCTGATAATGTGGTCCTATGCTTTGAAACAACACATACCTCCTTCTCACAAAGGGAGAGGTATTGTATAGAGATGTTAGAAGATGAGGAAGACACAAGCAATTGGACCCTCGAAGAAGAGGTCCTCTTCAACCAATTTAATGAATTTTACCCATTCAGAAACTTTCATGCTCCCGTGTTAGGCACCTATGTGATCTTCGACAATGACCAAGTCTTCCCAAAATTGGTAAAAGAACAGGAAGAGCCTAATGATCTAGGAGGCAACAGTCTATGAACATTATATTTTGATGGCACCAAATGCAAAGCCAGTTCTGGAGCAGGTGTTCAAATAGTATCCCTGACAGGGTCAGAGACCCTCAAAGCTTTTCATTTCCCGTTCCCATGCTCAAATAATGGTGCAAAATATGAAGCCTTGGTCCATGGTTTATTCCTCGTAGAACAGATAGGCATAAAGATAATAGAAGCATTTAGAGATTCAAATTTGGTTGTAAGTCAAGTTTGTGGGTAGGCGACTGCCAAAAATATAAGAATGAAGTCATATAAACACAAAATATGGGATATGATTGAGATTTGTGAGGCTTTTAACATTCAGGTTATCCCACATTCCCAGAATGATGTTACTGATCAAATGGCTTCGATTGGTTCACAATTTGAACCAATTTTTGATTCAACAACAAAGTAGAATGTAGTGCAGATCATCATACGACCGAAAATTCCCAACAATGATCAAAATTGGCAGGTGTTTGAGGATGATGTTTAGATCGCAGCTTTTTTACAAAAATGAAGAAAAGCTCTCAACCATTCACAGTCTAAAGTAGAGTCCTCTAAAGGGAAAGTGATCTAGTTAAAAGGCAATAAGATCCCTTGAGGTTTAATCTCTCTTAAAAATCTTTTCAACTATGAGGACGCAAGAAATAGCATACAAAGGTTCACTGCTGACAAAAAAGACTATGAAGATAACGATGTTAGAAACGGTAGAAAATTAAAGATCGGAAGGGACATTCCATAGAAGAACAAAGAGAGATTAAAAGGGCTATGTTCTAGATACGACAAGGTTGTAGCTTGGACCTATGACGCTCTCAGAGGATATGATCCTGACATAATTCAACATAATATTGACTTAGCTAAAGTCTCAAGGCTTGTACAACAAAAGAAAAGGTAAGTCAATCCAAAGGTCGAAGCATTGATGGCACTAGAGCTCACTAAATTAACTGAATCAAGGATTGTATACCCAATTAAGCATTCTACCTGGGTGTCTAATCTTATGCTAGTTCAAAAAAAGAATGGAAATATTTGGCTCTATGTGGATTTTAGGGATTTAAACAAAGCCTCGCTAAAAGATCACTACCCTTTGCCATCAATGGAGTAGATTCTGCAGACTTTAGCCAGATCAAAAATATTCTCATTTCTCGATGGTTTTTTGGGTTATAACTAGGTCTATGTCAAAGAAGGAGATTAGCATAAAACAACGTTCGTTACTAAGTGGGGAATGTTCACATACTCAAAAAATCCCTTCTAACTCTCCAATGCTAGTGCAACTTTTCAGCGAGCAATGTATATCGCTTTCAAAGGTTTAATTAATCAAATTATTCTAATATATCTAGATGACCTAACAGTCTTTTCAAAATCAAAGGATGATCACTTTGATCATCTAGAAAAGGTCTTCCAGAAATGTCAACAGTTCAAGATTTCCTTAAATCCCAAAAAATGTGTTTTTGGAGTGCCCCAAGGCAAGCTACTCAGTTTTGTGGTATCAAATGAAGGAATAGTGAAAGATTATGAAAGGGTGAAATTTATAATGGAGCTACCTCTGTCAGTCAACTAGAAGGGGCTGGAGTCTTTTTTGGGGAAGATTAATTTTGTTAGCCGATTCATTTCAGACTTCACAAGCATCGCGAGACCTATCACGCTGATGCTTAAAAAGAATCTAATGTTCAAATGGACCCCTGAAGGAAAGAAAACTTTTGAATGAATAAAGGAAACCATCTCTATGACCCTGATGTTAGCTAACCTAGAATTCTCCAAGGATTTCTTGCTCTACATCCAAAATGGCCAAAACAACATAGCTTTGGTGCTCACTCAGAAAGATGAAGATAATAGTGGAAAGCATCTCATCGCATTCCACTCTAGGACTCTCAAAGGATATGAGGCCAAGTAAAAATTTGTTGAGAAACAGGCTTTTGCTATTGTTAAAATCCTGAAGAAATTATGAAACCTGGTATTGGCCAACATAATCACCATTCTCATCACCCATCCCAGTGTTCAAGAGTATATCACTAAGGGGGAAATAGCTGAAATGAGGGCCAACTAGATCATCAAAATCCTAGAATACGATGTAGATATTAGACCAACCAAACTGGTTTGGCGAAGATGTCTTTGTGAATACCTTGTGCAAGAGTTAAGCTCCTCGACAGAGGAAGAGACCAATCAAGCTTACACAAACTAGTTCGAGTCCGATGAGTCATGGGTGATAGATCAAACATAATATATACAGAAAGGGCAGTACCCGATCAACATTCCACCTTACAAAAATGATACTACCGACTGCAAGGCACTAGGTATGTACTAATTGAGGGTATTTTGTTCAAAATAAATTATGATGGCATCCTAATCCGATGTTTGGACAAGCCATAGGAAGAAAGAGTTTTAAATGAATCTCATAGTAGTCCTGAGGGTGGAAATTTCTCCACCAAGACTACTACTTTGAAGATAATGTGGGCAGGATATTACTAGCCTTCCATGTTCTTCGAGGCGCACCATCTGGTGCAAAGATATACTCAGTGCTAATATATTTTTTGGAAAGTGAAAGAATTCTGCCATGCCCCTAAGCCCGATTGTAATTGAAGAACCCTTTTCCCAATGGGGTTTGGATTTCATCAGAATGATAAATCTTATTTCTAGCATGGGCCATAAGTGGATACTTACGACAACCAACTATTTCACGAGATGGACGAAGGCCATTGGTCTGAAAATTGCTACAAAAATTAAAATTGTCAATTTTCTTAAGGAGCTGGTAGCAAGGTTTGGTTTGCCAAAAACCATCATATTAGATAACGTGTGAGCTTTTGTGGGTTCTAGGATGTCATATTTCACTCTCAAGCATAGGTTCTACAGCAAGACTTCATCGAATTACTACTCGCAAGGAAATGGGCTAGTAGAATCGACCAACAAAAACTTAATTAGGTTAATCAAGCACATCGGGTCAAAAAGACAAAGGGAGTGGCACAAGCACCTGCAAGCCACTCTATGGGCCAAAAAAATTATTCCCAAACAAATCTTGAAGGCCTCTCCTTATGAGCTAGTATATGGAAAGGAGGTGGTTTTACTTGTTTCTATAGAGATTTCGACATTAAAACTGTTAAAGGCTTTGGAATTTGAACAAAGTAGCAGAATGGAAGTAAATTTGGTAGAACTCCTAAACCTTGAAGAAAAAAAGGAAAAATTATATGAAGCCATGATCAGTCGTCAGCAGATAGTCAAATGATAGTTCGAAAAAAAGGCCTCCGACCTAGATTTTTGGGAAGGGAGCTTGGTGCTAAAGTACGATGAGCATGCTGCAAAACCAGGGCACCATGCAAAATTTGAAGCCCTATGGAAGAGTCCCCTCCGCATTTTCATGTGCAAAGAAAAGAATGTGTATGAGCTAGAAGACATGGATGGAAACATTCTGGATATACCGGTTAAAAATATTCATCTAAAATTGTTCTATTAAAGTGCACAAGTTCTTTTAAAATTTTCACAGTTATGTACCATATGTAAAAAAATTGTAAAATATGATTATTTTTGTGAATAAAGCCATAAGAATAACACAGGAAAATGTAGAAGCGTATTATATATTATGTTCATTGAAAAATTTACAATGTAATATGAGCTCGAGGCTCTGAAAATCTTGAAGCTTGCTTGAGAAAACCCAAAAAGTATAATGCAGAAAGGAAAAAGGAGGCATGCTAAAAAGGGGCAGTGAATTTAAAGCCTCCAAGACATTGCTAAGCAGTCAAAATGGCACTTCATCAGGTTATTCTTATTTTTCTTCTTCTTCTTCTTCTTCTTCTTCTTCTTCAACAGGTTGGAAAAGGGGGTCAACACACAACACGCGTAGGATCAGCACACCAAGGACCTCAGTCCTCATTCTCGCGGTTATACACCAAAAAATCAAAATGCTTTTTCTAGTCGAGCCCAGGAACGTGCTCCATGCTGAACTCCCTCAAAAGTAAGGAAGCCACAAGATAGGACAATGAGCAATGCATTTTGAGGTCCATAGTTCAAAAATTAGTAAGGAGAGGCAGCCAAACCACGTTTTCCCCATAGTCGACATGCCTGCAGAGGTCCATGGCATTCAAAATACTACTACTAGGGATGATCACTTGCACGATTTCATCGAGGCCGTCAAAATATAGAGTCAAACATGGAATGACACAACTCAATTATCCAAGGCTTGGATATATTCAAGTTGAGAAGGGAGGCCACGAAGTGGGAGACGACATTGGAGTTACATTGCGGTTGGTTTTCGTCCTTCACATAGTCCTTGGCGAGCACCCACTTGAACGCCACCATAGTAAGGTGGTCATTCTTCCTCACCAGGCATTTAATTTAGTCGCTGGTAATTTCACCCATGGAGTATTGTGGCCTTCATGCCAGGAGCCGAATGGGAGTGCCTAGGCTAGATGACATGATAGAAAATATGCTAAAACTAGCGAAATGAGATACAACAAGGAAAGCTTTCTAACTAAAAGAGATTTTTCAAATGAATATTTCACTAAGGTGGCATAGCTATTTATAGAAATGGCATGCCAATGAGCTCAACCAGGGAAAAATCCATCACCTGCCGGACAACAATGAAAAAATATCAAACCAACCAAAGGGCGAGAGATGAATTGTATGAAAAATTTGTCACCAAGCCATGAGAAATAATTTTGGGCATTGGGAGTAAATGCTCACATATGCCGATCACTTCCATGTGTCCATTGCCATCATCAATGCCAGCTTGCTTGTTTATGCAAAAAGATGTTGATTAATGCCCTAAGTCCTGAAAAATTAAATATGCATGTCTTTTCAGATTACTTTACACCATTTAAGCATGCTTCCCATGGCTAAAAGCATGCTTTCCAAAAAAATAAAGATTATTTGTGAAAAAAGTAGTGAGGAGAATGTACTAATTGCATTCTTGCGACAAATTTGGAATTCCCAAGGGATACGGATCCCAAATCCACACGTATCACCTTGGTGGCAACATTTAGTAAGCCAATGGTAACAACAATGCCTTAATGCATGTACATGCAAGAAGAATTGAATGCACCCAAAAGCAATTTTTTCTAAGTAACAAGATGTAAGCAGTCATTGATCTGAGGAAGCTCTTTGTAAGTCTCAATACAATAATGGCAAAAACATCGAATTCGGGTAGAAAGGTTGGATCCTCATCTAAAATCCTAGGCTATGTCGATATTTTTGGGAGAGATTCGTTCTAATGCCCCAACACTAGAAGAGCGGTGTTTTGCCCATACCAAACTGGTACAGGCAAGTGACCATGTTAAGAAAGAGGTTGTGCTAGATTTTGTAGATAACATTTTTGACCCAAAGGTAGTGGTGGACCCTAAAATCCTTAGGGAAGGGGCATTACAAAGAATGATCAAACATGGGGCAGCTGAAGGTTTTGCATCACAGCTCTGGAATTGTGGTTTGCCACAATTCATGTTGCTTGTTGTACACCCATGCCCAGAGTTGATAGATGCATGTACTAAGAGATTTGACAAGGAAACAAGAGTTATATTTGGCAGAAGAATAAGGGTTACAATCAATGCAATAGCCATCTGGGATATGTTATGTATCCCTACGAACTAGGGAACTGAGAGCTTCGACCAAGAAGCAATGGAATATTTTTTGAAAACCAAAACTAAAAAATTGGCTTTTTATGAAGATGAAACCGAGGAGAAGCCGGAAGCAGGTCAACTCCTCTTCCCTTTGCCACGCAAGAAATTCAAAATAGATCTTCAGGTTGTTTTCGCAATGTTGGCCTATATCTACGACTACGATGATGAAGAAAAGGTTTATCCTTTTCATATGGGCGTGGATTTTATGCTCAAGAGGGAAAAGAACCAGAAATATTATGATTTCACAAAAATAATAGTTGAAAAAATGTTGGAACAACTAAAGAATTATGGCATTGAATGCAAGTTCAGGTACTCTTCTTTTCTGGTGCATTTGATCTTACACCAAAACTATGAGTTCCTCGAAAGATACTTGTCATTGTTTAGGTTTGATGAAAAGGGGGTCATATTGGCCAATTTCGGTCTCGACCCATGTGCTTTCAAAGACATGGGATTATTACTGTTTTGTGGATTATTTGATGAGGCCAATGGTTGTAAACTTGTCCCCATGCCTTCAATCTGTTTCTCTCCTAAAGTATTGCAATGGATAAAAATCTCGCAGACCTCGGTGGATTATTTTCTGGGAGCTGAGTTCACATTCATCAAATTTCATGGTTTCCAATGTTAAGGAGCCTTTTAGGCTCCCTAAATTTGTGATAGATAGGGTTTTTTCTTTGGAGGTGTGTCGTCTAGTAACTATTGCCGACAACACCTATGGCACCGAAAGGCACAAGACAGGGTTTTACCTGACTCCCCTCACCATTGCCAGTAGTCAGGTAACACTGATAAAAAGGAAGGTATAGGAGGTGCTTACTAAAAAATTGGTGCACTTGGGCCTGGTTCTCATTTGCGATGCATGGAGCTACCCCCGATAAAGCACCTCCCAACTATGAGGCATGAGAGACCGGAGTATTTTGAATCAAGAAAGAACCTGACCGAAGAGAGGCCAAAATTGTACATCAACTTAGCCTTCATACCATTTGACCGACCACCATGGATTGACTTTTATGTCAAGACAGTGGAGTACCAGCCAAGTCTTCTGATGGGAAAGTCTCTGAGTACACAATTGAAGCACCTAGGGTGGTCAGAGAGAAAGAAGGAAGATTTCTAGAGGTTCCAACATGAAATGAAGAGTCTCAACACTATGTATGGGGATATCCATCCATATGATGAAAGGTTTGATGAAATTTATGACAAAGAGGCTGACACTGAGGATAGTAATCCTAAGACTGATCAATAGATTAAATGCTCTACATTTGCTAGCCTCAAGATCCCAACAAAGGAAAGGGGTCAAAACGGAGGGACTCATAGGTCACATCCTCCATCAGCATCCAAGGAAAAGGAAAGAGGACCTGAAGGTCCCCAAAGAGGTCCGTTGCGGCTACAGAAGGCCAAGTTTTAGCGAGATTAGCCGCCAAGGGATCTAAATCTACAAGTTTTGCTCATACAAAGAGGAGATGAGTCTAGGACCTAGGTGGACCCATTGCATTAGCCAGAGGAGAGGAAGAAGTGGACTCTGTTCTGCCAAGATATTCAGCTTTAGTGGCCTAGGTAAGTTTTTCTCTCCCTCTTCTTTTTTCCTTTGCATCTTTGGTCATTCCTTTGTCCCTATTTGTGGAAAATAATCCTTCATCCACAAATTTTGATCTTTTCATTCTAAATGAACCCCCGACCATATTCAACAATGAGCCCCATGAGGAAACCCTGCGTGCCAAGCGAGCATCATCCGCGTCGATCATGATTGATTCTTTAATCGCCCTGTTAAGGGACCCCATTGAAAACGATGAAGCATCCATGTTTCCAATTTCACCAAATCTATTTGCTTATGGGAAAATGTCACTTTTACCACCCACTTCCCCTTTCACTCCTATGGGTGTTCCCCCTCTACAGTCCCCATATGGTATCCCACTATTTTCTATGATAACTCTCCCCTTCATCTCCCCACAATCCCATACAGCTGAGGCTTCTCCTTCTATCACCCTATTCAGTCTCCCTCTAGGTGCTTCTATTGCTGCACAAAGCATCAACACCCCATAGAGTCTTTGAGGTCATTTCGATGCGACAAAGCTAGCCCGAAATGCTAGAAAATAGAAATTGTAGATAAAAGCCGCAACACAACCAACTACTAAGAAGATTGAGGCTTGTTTCAATGAGGAGCAAAATCCCATGTTGATTGCTACCATGAAGTCGCTAATATCCAAGCCAAAGACAGAAATGTAGATGATGGAAGATTACGACATCAGATTTATGGGCCTAGATTTAAGCAAAACTCATCCGTGCAACAAAGTGGTTCTAGCTAAGGCCACCTAGAAAGTGGCCTATACTGATTATGAAATTCTAGACAAGAAATTAAAGAAGCATGAGACAAAGTTGGTAAATGTAAAGGACATAGTGAGCAGGTTGTAGATTGAAATCAAGGGAAGAGAGGTGCAAATGGCTCGCATAAGGAAAATACAAGATCAGTAGGGGGAAGCAACTAAGTTTCTCAAGGAGGCCCAAAACGAACAGAGTCGGCTTTATGTCGAGATAGAAAAGTTAAGGGTTGAGCTTATTGTTGAATGTCAAAAAAATGCAGAATACCAGTGTATCTAGGAGAACATGTAGAAAGAATTGGACAGTGTCCGATCTTAGGCTTCCAACAATCTACGAAAGGCTTAGGTGGAAACAGAGAGGGAAAAGCAAGAGAAGCAAGAGATTGAGTCCATTTTGTAGACTCGTGATCAAGAGGTCATAAGGTTGAGCTCTGAACTAAAAAATACCCTCCATGAGAAGAACTAGATGGAGGAGAATATGAAGGCAAGAAAATCTCAATTCCATCAAGAATTGGCTACAGTGCAAGGATTCAAGATCCTCCCAATATTGAAAATACTAATATCCACGCATTGGGAAAGGATCATAGTTGCAATTGCTGCTCTAAAGCCAGTCTTGAACTTTCTAAGGGATGCTCGAGAATTAGATGAGAAGGTTGGCCCGGTGACCGACCAAACTTTGTAAATTTATGCTCCCTAGGCTATGAAATCAAAAAACCTGATTTCTAGGTTATGCAAAACCATTGAAGAGGCTTTATGAGGTGTAGGAATTCCTAATCAAAGGGCTACCTCAAGGAAAGTAAGTGAATTCATCAACTGCTACAAGGTCGTGGCAAAAAGCAAAGAATGCTAGGTAGTGTTGAATAAAAAGGTCAATGAGATCAAGAGGGATTTCAATGTTCTGCTTGATTTCAGATTACCCACCCTTTTCTCACCAGATGGAGGAGTGCTATCTATTGAGAAGATCGTAGATGCAATCAGAAACAAGGTCCATACTTCTAGAATACTCCTAGGTATAAGCCTGTTGCCCACTGTTGACAAAATCGAGGAGATCCTTCCCCTTTTTTGGATCTATTGCCATATTAGGGTTGTTTCATCAAGGTGGGGAGGTGTTTCTTTTAAGGAAGTTTTTGAGTTGGATCAAGCATATGAGATTCTCCACACTCTCATCTGACCCACTGATTTGGATTAGGAAGTACAACACTCCGTCTTCCTCAAAATCCAAGAGTTACCAAAGCTTTAGGTTTGTGCCTTCGCAAGCGAAGGTCCCCTATGAGTCACCAGAATTGTAAAGAAAATTTTGATTTTAATCTTTTTGGTTTTTGGCTTTTACCTTTTTTAGCTTCAAGAGAAGTCCATGCTTAATGAAGAAAAGATTGCTCTAAAAGGCACACAATGTGCCACGTGGTGGATGTATGGATTTTGTATATTTCTTCCCTTTCAGGTGTGAGTCGAGACATGTGTCAGCTTGGTGGGGATTTTCTTCAAACCCATTCACATAAATATGAGATTTTTTACTCGCTTGACACATCATCTATTTGTTCGGGTAGCTTGTTATTTTGTGGAATGATCTCTTCGTGTGAAGTTTTTCGGAATGTGGTGGGTGTCTTGTCTTCAGGGTGGAACCTTCGAGTCAATGCCATCAATCTATATGATTGATCGATCAGATTTTTTGCTAGGATGTGTTAGAATCCGATTGTTTTATGACTGTAATCTTTGCTAAATATCTAAATCCATTAATGAAGCAGTTGGGACTTAATGAGAAAATATTGTTACGATCTAATCAAGATCTACGATCAGATCGTGGGCTATCAGGTCCAGGCACTTGGTAGTTTCTACTTTTGGAGTGTTGGTGGTGGTGTTCTCTTCTTCCAATTATAAATAGGGGTTGGCAACATAAGCAAAAAAGTTAGAAAAAATATTTTGAAAATCTTTTTGAAGGAAACAAATCTAGTAGGGAGTTTTTATGTTTTCAAAAGTAGAAAGTTTTACAGAATACTACTATTCTCTGGCATGTTATATTTTAACTCAAACTATCATTGGATTGGAAACCGACCTTTATTTTTTAGTTTATTTGATATTGAAGTTTGATCTATTTAGAGGGAATCTTTGAAACTGTGCATGTTATGGTCTTTGTCAAATTTCTTCTTTATGCTTTCGTTCATGTTAAAAATATTATGTTAAGCTTATTTTGATAGTTCGGGTAGCTAATTTCCATGTTTTTAGGCTTCTATGTTGAATGATAGCTTCCAAAAATTGAATTATGTCTTTTGAACTTTTCCATTTATGTAAAAGTTATTATTTTTCATATTATACTGTAAAGGGAGAAAGGTTTTCTATAATTTTCTAGATATTTTTGTTAGCTTGTATAGTTTTCCTATGTCTGATTGGACCTTAATGGATGCTTCCGATGGGGAGATTTGGAATACTGCACTATACTTTTACTAAGCTTTTGTTTCTCATTCTCTTATCAACAATGAAGGGTCAGTGGCATTTTGTGTCTATCATATCATTCATAAGAAATAAGTTGAGGTTTGAAATGTTGTAAAAGCTTTGGCGCATCGCCATTTTCATGTTTTTTTCGCATTTATTTCTACCTTTTCCCTAAACACAAAGAAGTGCTAGCTTTCTATAAAAATCTCAAAGGTTATTTAGTGAGGTGCAAATTAGTCCCCCATTCGCTATATTTCCCATAAGATTGTCGGAGAGGCACAAGATTTGATGATCAACAAAGACCTTACATGAAAAAATCAAAATCTCCTTTAACAAAAGCTTACATACATGACATTCAAAAACATTTACAAAAGCATTACATTGTGGTGCCTTATCGAAGTTGTTAGGAGGATAACTTCGGTATGGTATGAGAGGCTAATATGATTCTCTCATTTGCCACCTCATTGGGAAAACTCACCTAGTGGATAGACTGAGGTTCGAATACCCCAAAGTGAGCATACACATATTTAGGGACAACTCACCTAGTGGAAAAACTAAGGTTCCACCACCCCAGAGTGAGTAGTGCACATTATGGATAAACAACCCCATTCCACATTGGGTTGGAATGGTTGTGCTTGATCCTTTTATTTATTTTTCTTGGCCTTTGACAAGATATGATCATGTATCTTTGTTATTAATGCATACTTAAGTGTCTTGAATGTCCACTTTAGTGTGAGTTTGACATGGGGTCATCCTTTCACTAAAGTGGGGGAAAAATTTAGTAATGAAAAAAGTATCCATTTTCCTTACTTGATTTGGGAATAATTGTCATTGAATTAACCTAATTTTGCCTAAGTTTAATGTTGTAATGTGTTGTAACACATTCACATTGATCTTGGGCCCCCTTTTAATAAAATGTACTTAATTTGTACCCTATTTTAGGTGTTGTAAAGTGTTGTAACACACTTTCACACTTATCTAGGCTCCTCTTAATTAATTATGGTTAATTAGAGTTAATTAGCCCCTTTAATTCAAATTTAAACTTTATTTGTGACACCTTCTGAGGATCCATCATCAAACCCATAATCCAAATTACATAACATTAATTGGGAAAATTTGAGGTCCTAGAAATTGGTGCTCAGACCCATTCACCCTAGGAGGTGAACGGGTCCTCCCACTATAGGAAACCCCTTTCTTTCCAGATTCTACATGGGTTCTTAATGTACTTTCATTCACTGAAGGTAAGGTCCTGGAAAATTGTGCGAGTACCCATTTGACCTAGATGGTGAATGGGTCCTCCCTTAACGAGGACCCCTTTTTAGATTTAATTTTGGTGATATTTTAATAACATTCACTTCTAGATTTGGTTTTGGCTTGAATTGTTTTAATTTCAGGCTTAATCTCTTGATTTAGTATAAATATGGGGTTAATTCACATAGTTTCATCCTATATTTCCAAGCATTCATGCGTTATAGAAAATTTGAGTTCAC
Source organism: Sequoia sempervirens (assembly GCA_007258455.2). Lineage (NCBI taxonomy): Eukaryota > Viridiplantae > Streptophyta > Pinopsida > Cupressales > Cupressaceae > Sequoia > Sequoia sempervirens. The sequence goes on along the minus strand of VDFB02331077.1, from coordinate 67,338 downwards.
AAGAGTTCACAAGAGCATTTCAAAGGTATTTCAAGGAAAGTTATCAAGGTTTTATTGAAACAATTCAAGATCATTTCATCATGACAAGGGCTTAGTGCGTTCATGCATGTTGTTGAGCTAAGATAGTGAATGTAGCATTGAAGATCTACTTGCAAGAATTGTTCACATCTTATTCAAGGATCAAGATCTACATTCTTCATGGCCACTTCATGTTAGATTGTATATTTATCTCCCAATATAATTCCAAGGTATCATCGCTTTATATTTCATGTTTCATGCTTCAATTTCATTATCTCATCATCTGGTTTAATTACCTATAAGGGGTTTGACTTAGGAAAACCCCTATTCACTAAAATTCAACAAGTTTTTCTTCCCTTGAGTTTGTTTTCATATTTATAGGTTGAAGATCAAATGGAGAAGAAGTTTAGAATAAAAACGTCAAAGTTGTCAAGTTGCAAGATTGATTCTTACAGTGTAAGAACAAAGAATCAAAGCTACAAAATTTATTACAGGTTTTCAAGAGCTGGAAACCGAGGATTTAAGAGTGTAAACATCAAGGAAAATAACACAAATCTCAGTTTCAAAAACCCTAATAGGGACCCATTCGCCACTAAAGGCGAATGCGTCATTTGTGCCCTAAAAATAGGCTTCTTGTAGTAAGGTACACACCATTTTAAGCTTTAAAAATTCCCCTCATAGTTGCTATAACAGTTAGGGTTTGTTTTAAATTTTTATTGGCATCTTATCATACACATAATTATATGTTTAATGGTGGAAGATTAATGGTTCATCATCTTGTTGATTCATTTTGATGCAAACCCCACTTTCACCACTTAAACAATTACCAATTGGAAAATATGCATTGAAATTTAGAGGGTATTGTGGTATACCTTGTATTTTCTGTCACAGAATTCTTTGAGCAATGTAAAATAGCTATCCATCCTCTCCTTCAACTGGTTGAAAATCTGGTTTCATTGATTTATCTTTTGTGATACTAGCAACCCTTTTGCACTTGCAGTTTGCTTTTCTTTGTCTACAATCAGGGTAGTATTCAGTGAGCATTGCTTCAGCCTCTCCCTGTTTCTTCTTTATATGTAGAGTGTTCAAATGAGTACCTATATGAATTATAATATGCTCCTTCATGTTGGACATTAGGTTACTTAACTCCACTCTTGAAACCCCATTTGATGTATTGCTAGTGGTGGATTGTTCTTTCTCCTCTTGATCTTTTGGTAAAGGTCCTAGAATAATTTCTACATACCCTATAGGTCTCTTCAAAGGGTAACTAAGAAACATCCCCTTGCAAAATAATATTGAGGGCATCCATGCAGTCATCATTAACTCCCCTTAAGAACACAAGCTTCGAGGATTATTTCGAGAGTCTATCCTATGAGTTTTTATTCAAGTAGAATTGGAACCTTTCTACATAATCTTCCAACGGTTCATCCTCTTTCTAAGTCATTCTAAAAATATCATCTCTTCTCCTATCAACTCCTCTGTAATAATCTTGGTATTTATCCAAGAATTTTGTTTTCATGGTGCTCCAATTTACAAAAACATCTCTACCTAGTCCCATAAACCATCTCAGGGAAACATCCTTTAAAGTGGCAGGAAATAGCTTGAGCCTATGAGCATCAATTGTGTAGTCATAACTCTTGCATAGGGCATCAAACTTGAACAAAAATGTGTCTGGATCTTCAGTTACCAAACCATAGAATACTGGTAATGTTGAAGGAGGGATATTCTTCAACACAATAGCCCTTTCTTGGTTGGCAATTGGAAATTCAAAAGTCACAAAAAGTAGAGTCCCGGTTACGGGACATAATAACCCAGCCAAAATAACCCTGGATAGAATAACCCGGTCACAATAACCCAAGGACAAAATAACCTGAGGTCATAATAACCCAAACCAAAATAACCCGTGGTCAGAAAAAACCCATGGACAAAATATCCCCATAAGAATATAGAGAAAGGAAAACAAAATTTATAAATTACATGTATGTTGCTAAAAAAACTTTATTATTCAAATTTTCAATTAAAGTGTCAAATTATGAGCAATGCCTCTTATATAGTCTAAAATGTTATGGTTGTCATAACCATCAACCCATCTTTTTACTCTTTCTTTGAGTTCACGGTTTTTTTTCCCTGCTTGGTTGCCCAGTGTATCCATCCATATATTTCTCTATTCTATTCTCTTGGAGACTCTATTCTTTTTTCATTTCTTTGATGAATTTCCAGACTGAGTTGTGTGATGCTTGAAGCAATTCACTAAATCCTTTGTGTCATCCTTCAATAGTATTATTGTTTATGGGAAGATCATCTTGAGTAGCCGAATAACAATTCCACATTGTGATTGGAAACTTGGGTGATCGTCTGTTGCCTTTTCTGGTTAGTCTTCCAATCCATGTGTCTTCAAAATAATCAACTTATTCCCACGAAATTTCCTTTATTTTTATAATTATTTACCATTTTATAGGTTATTTAAGCATATTAAAGGCGTTTTAAGACTATTTTAGGGGTATATAATATATATATGGTCTAAAAATGACCTAAATAGCCTCTATAGTGCCTCACAATCATATTTATAATTTATTTTATGTCATTTATAGTTTACTAGCTTGATCTAAAATGACCATGGGTTATTCTGTCCATGGGTTATTTTGACCATGGGTTATTTTGTCCATGGGTTATTATGACCTTGGGTTATTTTGGTCGGGTTATTCTGTCCAGGGTTATTTTGGTCGGGTTATTATGTCCTGACACTATAGAGTCCCTACTAATGTCTAGTAAACTTGGTAGAAATCACACAATTCATGGGGGAAAACCTAGCTAAACAGTCCACTTAACATTTGGAAAGACCTTCATTGAATTATCGACCAAGAATAGTAGGCTTGTGATGGAATTGACACTGTATGTGCTTTCAAAGACTTGGAATTACCTAAATCATTCTAGTAAAGGTACTACACTTGTTGGAAAATCATAAGACTGCAAAAAAGTAAAGAAAGTAAAGTTGTCTCTATGGCTATGGGTACCTACAGTATAAGACTGTAGCTAACTACTGTTTAGAAGTGAAAGCTAGAAATTAACTGAGCTAATAATTAAACCTATACTACATTTCGGAGTACAACAAAATCTAGCAATTACAATATAATTATGAAACATGAATTGTTCATGCATTCATCAATGACTGAAACACAAAGAATCTGTTTAACATAATTTACATTTATGAAGTAACAACTAAAACTGAATTGAAATAATTGAAAAGAAAGGAGTGAAGGATAGTTACCTTGAGTGGCCCTTTCTCAAGTAGTTGTCTTCACTAATCTAAAACCAAATCTAATTCCTTAGATTCAACACAATCATAATAACTCAAATTAATTCATTGCACAAATCCAAAATATCACATAAGATTCTACTGAAAGATCTTATTCATGAAATCATAATTGCACAATAAACATAGTCTGCATAACAACTAAAAAATTAAAAGTATCTGGTAACTGTATGATAAACTAACTGATTGGTTACAAACTGACTAACTAGCTAACTTAAGACTCAACCATTGAGTTGTATATATAGGCACGAGGGAGGTTATTCAAAACATGACTCTAAACTAAAACCATTAATTATCACTCATTGGATTTCAGAGTGTGATAAAGGTTCAATTAAATTTAATTTGCAACTAGAAAAGAAGAAGAGTCCAAGTTGGATTGTGACTATGTTGTAACAAAACCGAACATGCAACGCTCAAAACTAGTCATGTTAGAATCCCAATTGTAACAGGGTTCTTCCTTCTCTAGTGTCTTTATTGAATGTCATGATGATGTATTATCTCCTTCATTAAATTTCTCCATAATGTAGTCACTACACTTAGTTTATTTTGGGACATCCCTTGTTTCGTTGTTTAGGAACTCCTTCGGCTGCGAGCTACATCTTGTAGTTGTTGTAGGCTATAGTGCCTCCTCTTGCTGCAAGGGGTTAGTTCACAAAACGTGTACACAATACTAATAACCATGACTAAGCACATGTATCCAATCACAATTCATACATATTCACACACAAATTACAGTCTCACGAATCACACACTCCACAACTTACATCCCAATCGCTTATAACTAGCTTTTTGGAAGCTTCTAGAATGAGGTTTTTACAAAGTCATTTTTTTATTTGACGTGTTAATGGGAAAACCTTGACGTGTTAATGGAAAAAAAAATCGGGGGCAGCCTCGTCGAACCCCTGCTATCAGGGGTTGTCGCCCCCAAACCCCTACTTGGGGCCCGACCCATCCCCGAACCTTGACGAGGATACGTTATGAGTGTACAATATTTGCATGATTAGTCGTCACATACCAAGCATTATATTTCACCTTATATGAACTATTTCATAACTAGAACTAACAATCTAGAATGGTATGTTGGTACTTATGCATAAAGAGTTCAATCATAAGATGACACTACTAAAATATTCCACAATTCTTTAGCATATAATTTTTTTATCCTTCATCAAATGCTTATTTGACACATTGTTTTAGAAAGTATGATGGTAGAGGTGATCCCTTATGACATGTCTAATAATTCCATGCTATTTATATTTATTATTTTTACGAGGATGAATTACTCACTAAGGTGTTACTATCAATCTTGAGTCATCATATGCTTACATAATTTTATTCACTATCTCATGCTTCTATCACCTCCTTTAAAGATTTGGCTAGTGCTTTCATGAAACATTTTCATTACAATACTAAGTCTACAATGTTTATCACCCAATTTATGCAATGCAAATAAATAGAATAAGAGATAATAAAGGATTATATTTTAGATCAAGCTTTGGCTACCATTGTTTTGTCTCTATTAGAAGACAATGAGCTTTAATGTATATTCATGGATGCTTCACTTCCAATATTTGAAAGAAAATAATTTTCCATGCCTCACCATCCATTTTTTCTTTATTTTCTACTATGTGTAAGTGTAAGTGTTACCTATTTTTAGCTACAACTCAAAACAGGCAGAGCTGAGTGGTATTCATCATTGAAAGGTACAATTTTTTTTTTTTTTTGCTAAGGTATTCATTGCTGAAGTAAATCTAATTACATTCAAAATTTAATAAATTATGCAACTAGTTGTGACAGAGAAATCATAAGATTGCATAATGTTTGCGGCTTTATTCATAATGTACAAACCAAATTCCCACACAAGCTGTGGGAGTAGCTTAATTTGATTTTTATAATCAAATAATGAATACAAAAAAGGAAATGTGTACAACATAACTGGAGATAATAGAGAAATAAGAGAGAAGGTGATTCGTCATTGCCTAGAATGACAAATCGTTGTCACATTCGATGTCTTCAATTGTTGTGTCTCCAGGATGCAGCAACTCCAAGCTCCATGGTTTCCTGCAAGATTGTTAAAAAATGGTGTTAGAGAAATGATGAATCACATCCTTCCTCATGCCTATATTACCAACATAAATGTAATACACATCCAATCAGGCATTCACCAGATGATTAAGTCAGAAAGGCATATGTTTAGGGAGCACAAAGTTCAATGTAAGCTTTAAGCTTCAATTATTTTGATAATTTGTTTGTTTAATGTGTAGGAACATGTACATATTTCATCATGATTCAACATTATAGTTGTGGGAAAAAATGTGGCTCCCATAAGGGTTGAGCCCAACAAATATGAAGGTACAATACCCATAATCATCAAGGGGCAGACATGTTTTGAATGCTAAAAAAATACATAGGACAAAAAATGCATTGATGACAACCATTATGTCTTGAAAGTAACTGAAGATACATATTGAATCCACTATAAGGTCACCAAGCATAATGGATTGCAGTCATTAAAGAAGCAATGATTAAGCAATGGAAGGAACAATGCCATTTTATGCATGAAAGATCAACAAATAATGCAGGGACAAATTTAAAGGTGCCAAAGAGAGATAAACAATGTTTATAGTGCATGATGTATACTCTAGTTTCAAAGCAAGATAGTGAACAATCAAGCATAAATAGAGCAATCAATTAAGCAATGACAATAATCAATAAATGATAAAGAGATCAGTGTTATGCTTGCATCCAATGAGTTCAATTATAAATTAGGATATGTCATGAGTATGCTCACAGTGACAGTAAAATTTGTAAGGTAGTAGCCTATTTGAACGGTGGATAACAACTATATAGTGACCTTGAAAGGAGTCTTGGTGACTGCACAGTGCCTCACAGTGTAATATTAGTCTTTAATTTTGATACAATCTATTCAATGTGGTACCCTTGTTTTTTTCAAGTTTTCAGTCATGAAGGAGCTTTATATAGAAAATGCAAGGAGCAATACAAAGATTGCAAAGTATACAAAGAGGTGTCTCTATATAGAGAGCAAGATAAGCATGAGAAACTTAAGGCATCATAAAGCCAAGCCCTCCAACTCACAAAGAAAATACCCAAAAATTATGCAATGACGACTTGTATTGGAAAGCATACAGTGTTTCTTTTATTCCTTCCACATAAAGGAAGATGTTCATTATTTGCTTTAAGTGAGCTTCAGTCGAGCTTATCAAGGAGAGAAATACACAGGAAAATGGAAATCGTGCAAAGCCCCAATCTCTTGCAGAATAAAGGATGATAATGCAAGCTATAAAATACAAAGTTTCTTTGTTTGTTTGCAAGAAACAAAAGAAATCAAGGGGAAATTACCTAAGGTTCAAGCTTGTTTCCATAGAATCTCAGCTCTATTTTCAGATTTCTCCTCTCAGGAAGGGTCAAACCAAGGCATCCATGGTGGTCAAGCAATAAAAGCACCAACATAAAATGAAATACAGAAAAATACATCAAAAATATGCTACAACCGCGGCTTAAAAGCTTGGGAAAAAGCTTTCAAAATGTAGAAAAGTGTACAAATTTATATAGAGAAGAGCTTATTTTACCATCTCTGCAGAATCCTTCATGAAAAATCCAGGTTGAGCTCCATACAAACCCTATTCTTTCCACCATGGTGACGCGACAGAGATCCATTCAAGTAGAAGTAAAAAACAAATGATAGTAAGTGATTAGGGTTTGATAGTTTTTCCCTTTTTCCATTCACAGGCTTGGTGACTTTTGGTAAGACTTTAAAAAAAATAAATGATTATGTTTTATTTCCCCATGGGCTCCAAGTTTTACATAATGATGTGGTTGGCCCTGTCAATGAAATATATGCTGAGAGTAAACATTATGCTTTATGTGCTAAGTTGGTAGATGCATATTATATGCTAAGTGGTGGCCAATATAAAATAATGCATGCTTTTTGCATGATATTTGATGCCTTTCAAGGGTGATAAATGGTGTTTAGAAAAATATGCTAAGTATAAATCATGCATGGAGGGGAAAAATTCTAAAAAAATTCACTCATGAGCATATAAGTTGAGAATTACATGATTTTCAGACTTTAGTTAATAAAGGTCATATATTATGCATGCCATGAGGAGTGAGACTTGAGTCTCTTTTGAGATTGTTAATCATGCAAATGCAAACTATGGAGATTCTTGAGTTGCATGTTCAGTTCCAACACCAGTTTTGATGCCTAATCATCATGCACAATTATTTTGGACGGATTGATAAAAACAAGGTGGCTTTCACATGCTTGGACCCACTTTTTTAGGGATTTCCAGTTCAATTTGAGTGCTCCATGGATTAGTTACGAGTTGACAGCTAGTTTGAACCTAAGTGAACTCATTTTTGCATGAGTTTGGGCCTTCTTTTGGAGATTTTTATTCCTACTCGGGATATTCCTTGGAGTTATCATTTTTACACTGAAATTGACTTTCAATTTTTCCTTCATGCCTTGAAGAGGCTTTTTGTATAAAGTGATATGACTTAGTCATTTTTCACTAGTTCTTTTTTTCTGCCTTTGCATTCTGCGAAGAAGACTATATTGTAACTCAACATTTTAGATTTAATAAAGTTTTACAGCTTTACAGGTTTCATAAGCTATCATTTCTGTAGAGTTTTTCCTTCATAATATTAATTGAAATAGAGTTCACCTTTCCGATTTTAAGTGTTTTGTATTGTTTAAATAATTGATGCAATTTTGATGAGTTTCATTTTTGAAACCTTCAAATTTATGTCTTGTTTATGCATGCATATATACAATTGCAGTTTGTCACAGGTCATTAATTGTGCTCAAAAGTTGTTTTCTTTGTCCTCTAATTTGTGAAATCTCAGTTTTCCTTAATAGGAAAAGAATACATACAACCTTTTAATGAATTATTCATGTATCAAAGTGATCAAATTGGACTGTGTTAACCAATTTCCTGAAGGTATGAGTTGTGAATCATTTTGCAAGTTTACCATCAAATAGGTGTATCACCATAGTTCGGTTTTTCCAATTTTGCATTAGATTAAGTCTTTTTCCCTTTTCCCATCAAAGTTTCAAGTCCATAATTAGAGAATCATATAGGAACCAACCTAGAATATGGAGGTCTATCTTCGCCATAGGAATACCCACAACCTGAAGATAGTTCCCATGTTTCAACAGATTGCTGAATTTAGCCATTCAAGCATTTAGGTGTAATCTGTTTGACAATAGTAAGCACGTCTTATTAAAAGATCCACTTTTTTATCATAATAGTTATAACACTTCCCCATTTCTCCTTGAGTTAACATCATGTCTTAGAAAATGGATGCAATAAGGATCTACTTTGTCATAATGTAATTTTTAAACCAATACCTTTAGAGAATTCACTATATTAGAAGAGCATCCACACATGATATTAGAACAAATTTTATGACACAATGTTATTACCTTACCTTTTGTTAAACTAATGGATAAATCTAAGCTTGCATCAAACAAGGCTAAGTGAGTATTTTATTTTGATTATCTCATACATGCATATTTTATAGATAGATGTACTACATGTTGGTATGTGGCGACTGATCATGCTATACTGTACACCCCGACATGTATCCTTGCCGGGGTCCGGGGCCGGGCCGGGCCCCGGGCGAGGGTTCGAGGGTGGTAGCCCCTGAGAAAAATTTTCCTCCTACTTTTTCGTTGTCACCAGAAAAAGGAAAAATCAATGAAAAAAGGAAAAAGCCGGCTTTGTAGAACCCTAATCTAGAAGCTTCTAAGCTTGTTAAAAAGGGGTTCAGATGGGGGTTATAGTATGATGAAAAACACGATTATTTGCAAGATTGTAATAGGTTTTTGCACTGGATAATAAAATCATTGGATGGCTGCGGTTTGGTGGATGTAGCCTAGATTGGGTGAACCACGTTAAATTCTCTGTGTTATAATTTATTCTGTGTGTTTTAGTTTCTCTATTTATTAATTAAATCTGCATTTAATTGTTAGATATCTGTCTTTCTAACCCTAACACTACATTCAAACATAAAGTTCAAGATATTATAGATCTAAAGGGAAGATAAACATAAAGCATACTCATAATCCCGTAATCCCCTCATTTGACAAGGTTAATTATATGAAAGCAAACAAAGTGTATCAAGAAATTGGTCCTAGCTCACCCAATGTTGATGTTACACAAGAAATAAAATCTAGAATTCACTTAATATATAACTAGTTATTTATTAACAAGAGACACGTGAACTAGAAAAAGAAAGCAAATAAGAAGAAATGCAAAGCCATGAAGATAAATTTGATTATTTTTGGGGATGACAATTAAGTATTTAATGAAGATAATCATGACCATTCAAATAAAAAGGTTGAACCTCCCAAGTTTGGTCCATGATCTACATGAACACATTATAGCATGTACACCTATATAAATATATCTTAAATTTTATCTTTTTTTTTGCTATTTATATCTTAGCCTATTTTCTTATGCTTTGTTTGTTGCATTTCACGTGCTTATTCTAGCTTCTATATTTTCCTTTATGCTTACCTCCCTCACTTGGGCACATTTGTTTCATCCATTTCTTTATTGAGATTCTTTCCCTTATACTTGTTTCCATATTCTTTATATTTACATGCTTTAAATCTTTCTTGACCTTTTCCTATGTTATTAATTTTACTTTTTTGTTTGATACCTTCCTATAACACTTTGTGTATCATTATACTTATTTAATCACGATATTATGGTCCTTACCTCATCACTTTTATTTGTCATGTTGCCTTGTTATTTATTATGCTTGTTATACATTTCTATGTTTACTATGATCCTTTCACTTGGATCCTCATGCTTCTCCACATATGCTATTATGTTTATGTTTACAAAATTTCCCATATAACTAGACCATATTGTGATGCATGTGCCTTATAATTTGACAAATAATTACTTGTTATGATCCTACATTGTCACTCTATGCTTTTAGAACTTACATGTGAGTCTATGTTGCTCTAACACACTCTTAAAGTCACTACTTGATTTCTTTCTTGTCATATAATTACATTGAGTCTCCCTCACCTCTTATGTTTCTATTTGCATACCCTTACATCAAGGAAAGCATGCCTTCCCCCTTACCTCTCATGCTTCCATTGACATATCTTTACCTTGGGGGCATTAGATGCCTTCCCCCTTATACATTGCACTTTCATTTGTATATCTTTGACATTGGAGACATCATGCCTTCTCCCTTCCATTACTATTTGTGATACTTTTTATATTGGAACATCACACCTTCCCTAATGACATTTCCTACCTACATTACTTTATCATCTTTTATATTAGGGCCATAATGTCTTCCCCTACATTACCTTTTCCTATCTACATCCATGCTACTAGTAGGAGCCTATGATTATCTCACCCAATCCTTTGTGTGATCATGTTATTGAATGCCTCATTAGGGTATATGCCTATCCTAGTATCCTATGTACCTACACAAGTGTTCCCAACCACTAAGAGCCACATCATCATTCATCATTTTCCCATGCTAAGGGAAATTTCATTCCTTGACATCATCTCTAGCCAATATCCTCACCACAATTATCATTTGAAAAGCTTTATTTGTTTGATACATACTCATCTATAGCTATTAGTTTACATGATTTATATGCTTACATTCCTAGCCTATATTTACATTTCATGTACTAATTTTTTCTCTTCTATAATTCCTCGCATCCTATGGGTGCAACCAATTGTATCCTAGGCATATTCTATCACTAAGACACTCATGTTGAGTTTGTAGATAGTTGCATGTGCTTATATCTAGATACACATCCATTGTGCTAAACAAATTAGTACCACATGCCATGCTAGCTCCCCACTTTATTTTTCATCCCATTATTGTTGATCATAGTAGAACATTACCACTTTTTATATAAGTGAAATTTCTCTAGCCCTATTTCCTCCTCTCTATTTAGCTACTTATGATCATTGACAATAAGGTTTGGATTGTGTGACAAAAGCTACTCATGACACATTTTCCTCTATTTTGTAGGTTCTCATGGAGAGTGCATGCCAAAAGATGAACTTACATGATGACATTCAATAGGGTCCATTACTTTATACAAACCCTTGAGATATCCTTTTATGTTAATATTTAATTTGCATGCATGTTTGCAACTGCTACATATATTGAGATATATGCGCTTCTAGGAATTACATGCACTTCAAAGTGCGGTTAAAATATAATGGTGAAATTTGCATACCCATACCAATACTCATTTAATCTTGTACCTATTTTAAGAAAGTTTATTAATACATTTACATATTGACAAATGACACAATCTTTTACGAAGTTAGGCTCCTTCCCCTAACCTTCACCTATCTCTCTACACACATGTCCATACATATATCCACACCTTATTCATATGTACATATTTTCTAAACACATTTATTAAATATTCCAAAATATTCATTAAAAACATACATTCTTAATTGAACAAACTAAATACCGCTTTTTTCTTATATATTTTCTATATAGGAACATTACTTAGCGAAGTGGGGCAATTTTCCAGTAAATTAATAAAATGATTAGAAAATTCTAAGAGCATAACGGGAAAGTGTTTGAATTTTTTTAATTCAAATCATATCGATGTTCATCTAATTCGAACACTCCAAAAAAGCACCAAAAAAGCAGGAGTATAAACCGGCTCTGCTTTTTTTCAGCTGTTTCACCTCCTTGCCGTTAAAGCAATTGATCTTACAAACTTAGGACAATTCTGAATTTATTAGAAGATTTGGTCAAGAATATGGCAACTCATTATCTACGAGAGAAATAGTTTTATCGATTTTTGAAATTAATGAAACTACCAATTATGGTTGTCTCTGTTGGCCCGGGAGAAGTGCAGAAGCTTAGTAGATCAGCTTCGTCAAAGCCTTTGCATTTGGCAAGAGGTAAGTTGGGCAAAGTTGTACTCATTTTTCTATGTTATGTATTGTCATTAACCCATATTTTTAGGATTTGAACTTGAGAATTTACTATGAAAGCCCCATTACTTTATAGTTTAGGCCTGTCCTAATATCATTTGATTACTTTTTCTGGTAGATTACATGCCTGGTTTCATTAAGTATCGATTGATTTGCTCTGTATTTTCAGCAGAAGAGTGTAACTTTAATTTTTCTTTCTTTATTTCAATCTTTTTGACTTGGGTTTATGCTTCTTTTGTTTAATCTTGGAACTGGGTGCAAATCAAATTTTACATTTCTCCATTGGAGAGTAAGTGGGATAGAGCTGTGGTATTTTTAATGGATATTCCTAATTTTTCATTTCTTTTTCAGCAGAAGTGGGAACCCTCTATTTTTTTGGTATCTTTTGAAGTTTTCTGTGTAGAATTTAGTCTTTCTATTGCTTAATCTTTGAAAAGGTGTAGATCTGTTCTATATTCATCTGTGGGAATTCTTTTATATGGAAGTCTCATTAATCTAATTTTTTAAATTAGTCTATTTGGCATCTTTAATTTGAACTGTTCATTTCAATTGTAGATGGGATGATTAGATACACAATTTTAGAAGAAGACCAGTGGCTTACCTTCAACTTAGGACTTGCATTTGACCTGGTCTCTTAAGGTAAGTTGAACCTAAAATTATATGCTATTTTACGAAGTAAAATGTCCTGTGAAGATTGCTATGCCATGAAAGTTTCATTAGTTCAAGGCTTGTCTTTGATTTTTTTGGCGGTTATAAGTACTTTTGTACCATAAATAATTTGTTTATTTGCTCTTGGTTTTCAGCAAACGAGGGAAACCTTTATTTTCTTTTCATTCTTTCAATCTTCTGAGTTGGGTTTCAGCTTTCTATTGTTCAATCCTGAAATGGGTAAAATCTAGATTTCTATTTCTCAGTTGGAGTGTCATAGGGTTAGAACCATAGGATATAATGGATATTGATAAAGGGTAATCAATGCCTTTTTCTTTTCTTCATATTTCGTTCTTTTGAATCTCCTTGTTTGAATTTAGTCTTTCTATTGTTCAATCATGAACAATGCAAATCAATTTTGTTTTGCTTTGGATTTTAAGAAGAAGATCAAGGGCTTACCTTTAGCTTAACTTGCATCTGACCTTATTGATAAATGTAACACTCAGAATTGGATGTTAATTTTTAATATTAAGACTCCTTTTGAGGATTCAAACCTGGGTTATCTGAAGTGAAATCCTTTAATTTGATTTTTTTGAATAGATTAAAGTACATGCATTTCATTAAGCATTGGCTAATTTATGGCTTGTCGTTCTTTGAAATTGAATAGATTAAAGTAAACGCATTCTATTAAATATTGCCTAATTTTCTCTTTCTTTGTAGAAAAATAGAACAACCTATATAATATTCTAATGTTTGAATCTTATAAGTGGATTTAGGTTTTTTTTTTCTCAATCCATGAATGGGTTTCATATCAATTTTATACTTCTCATACTAGGAACTAAGGTGGAATTCAATCCATTAATTGCCTAATTAGCAAGCAGGGCCTAAAAAATGCAGTGTTATTTCTGTTTTGCTTAGCTTATATTAAGAATGCATGTTTGAGTTTTATTTCTTTATATTTTTGTATTACATTAGTTAAATATTGTTTGATTGCTCTTTCTTTTCAGCACAGGATAGTTGTTTTCTTTTACTTCTTTCTTAATTTTTTGTTGGGTTAGACTTATTGGTACTCAATTTGTGAATGTAGACAAATCAATTTTATATTTCTCTGTTGGAGTGTTGTGGGATGAAGCTATGATGTTTGTACTAGGGGAGAGGACCCGGTAGTTGAGCACCCTAACTTCACGCTTTCAAAATCCTACGTCGAAATTTCAAATCACTCCCAATTTTTCACAGCAGCTTATTTGGCAAGTCGCCTGCTTATAACTAAGGTTTCAGGCCACATCATCAAATATGATGCCACATTAGCATGCTTTTGTTGAGGTGTCCAAAAAAGCCCAAAAAAGTGAGAAGGATAATTGTGCATTAAATCATGTTTTATTGGTGCAATGATGTGGCATTACATGATTTGTTGCTTTTAAGATCTAAGGAATACATTTCATTCAATTATGGGTAGTCATCATCAACACTAACAACTTTAAATCACAACTATTGGTCCAATATTGTCAAAAATATTGGACATTAAATCAACAAATTCTATAACAACTATTTGATTACTTTTTCTGGTAGATTACATGCCTGGTTTCATTAAGTATCGATTGATTTGCTCTGTATTTTCAGCAGAAGAGTGTAACTTTAATTTTTCTTTCTTTATTTCAATCTTTTTGACTTGGGTTTATGCTTCTTTTGTTTAATCTTGGAACTGGGTGCAAATCAAATTTTACATTTCTCCATTGGAGAGTAAGTGGGATAGAGCTGTGGTACTTTTAATGGATATTCCTAATTTTTCATTTCTTTTTCAGCAGAAGTGGGAACCCTCTATTTTTTTGGTATCTTTTGAAGTTTTCTGTGTAGAATTTAGTCTTTCTATTGCTTAATCTTTGAAAAGGTGTAGATCTGTTCTATATTCATCTGTGGGAATTCTTTTATATGGAAGTCTCATTAATCTAATTTTTTAAATTAGTCTATTTGGCATCTTTAATCTGAACTGTTCATTTCAATTGTAGATGGGATGATTAGATATACAATTTTAGAAGAAGACCAGTGGCTTACCTTCAACTTAGGACTTGCATTTGACCTGGTCTCTTAAGGTAAGTTGAACCTAAAATTATATGCTATTTTACGAAGTAAAATGTCCTGTGAAGATTGCTATGCCATGAAAGTTTCATTAGTTCAAGGCTTGTCTTTGATTTTTTTGGCGGTTATAAGTACTTTTGTCCCATAAATAATTTGTTTATTTGCTCTTGGTTTTCAGCAAACGAGGGAAACCTTTATTTTCTTTTCATTCTTTCAATCTTCTGAGTTGGGTTTCAGCTTTCTATTGTTCAATCCTGAAATGGGTAAAATCTAGTTTTCTATTTCTCAGTTGGAGTGTCATAGGGTTAGAACCATAGGATAAAATGGATATTGATAAAGGGTAATCAATGCCTTTTTCTTTTCTTCATATTTCGTTCTTTTGAATCTCCTTGTTTGAATTTAGTCTTTCTATTGTTCAATCATGAACAATGCAAATCAATTTTGTTTTGCTTTGGATTTTAAGAAGAAGATCAAGGGCTTACCTTTAGCTTAACTTGCATCTGACCTTATTGATAAATGTAACACTCAGAATTGGATGTTAATTTTTAATATTAAGATTCCTTTTGAGGATTCAAACCTGGGTTATCTGAAGTGAAATCCTTTAATTTGATTTTTTTGAATAGATTAAAGTACATGCATTTCATTAAGCATTGGCTAATTTATGGCTTGTCGTTCTTTGAAATTGAATAGATTAAAGTAAACGCATTCTATTAAATATTGCCTAATTTTCTCTTTCTTTGTAGAAAAATAGAACAACCTATATAATATTCTAATGTTTGAATCTTATAAGTGGATTTAGGTTTTTTTTTTCTCAATCCATGAATGGGTTTCATATCAATTTTATACTTCTCATACTAGGAACTAAGGTGGAATTCAATCCATTAATTGCCTAATTAGCAAGCAGGGCCTAAAAAATGCAGTGTTATTTCTGTTTTGCTTAGCTTATATTAAGAATGCATGTTTGAGTTTTATTTCTTTATATTTTTGTATTACATTAGTTAAATATTGTTTGATTGCTCTTTCTTTTCAGCACAGGATAGTTGTTTTCTTTCACTTCTTTCTTAATTTTTTGTTGGGTTAGACTTATTGGTACTCAATTTGTGAATGTAGACAAATCAATTTTATATTTCTCTGTTGGAGTGTTGTGGGATGAAGCTATGATGTTTGTACTAGGGGAGAGGACCCGGTAGTTGAGCACCCTAACTTCACGCTTTTCAAAATCCTACGTCGAAATTTCAAATCACTCCCAATTTTTCACAGCAGCTTATTTGGCAAGTCCCCTGCTTATAACTAAGGTTTCAGGGCCACATCATCAAATATGATGCCACATTAGCATGCTTTTGTTGAGGTGTCCAAAAAAGCCCAAAAAAGTGAGAAGGATAATTGTGCATTAAATCATGTTTTATTGGTGCAATGATGTGGCATTACATGATTTGTTGCTTTTAAGATCTAAGGAATACATTTCATTCAATTATGGGTAGTCATCATCAACACTAACAACTTTAAATCACAACTATTGGTCCAATATTGTCAAAAATATTGGACATTAAATCAACAAATACTATAACAACTATTGGAACATGCTCAGGTACTGGGTCTTCTCCCCTAGATATTCTTAATTTTTCCTTGTTGCCAAAAGAGGGAAATTTCTATTTTGTTCTTATGAATCCTCTATGTTGGATGTAGGCATTCTATTACTCATTCCACCAATGAGTGCAAATTAATTTTGTATGTTTATATTCGAGTGTTGGAGGATGAATATATGGTTAGTTTTGATAGATATTTCATTTACATATAGGCCTCTTATTAGACAACAAATGGAAACAAAATTGAAAAGAAGTCTGTGTTGAGCACTTATAAAGGATTTTTGTAACAAAAATTTTGTGCAAAGAATAGTTTGAATTAGATATCTGCTTATTTTATTGGATAAATGTCAGTAAGTAAATGTCAGTAAGATTGGTTAACCCTTTATTTTCAGCACAAGAGAACAGTCTCTATGTTTTTAAATGCTTTTGCCTTTGCTGGATTCTTTGGAACATTTTGAGATGATTATAGAATTTCAATTGCTCATTCAACAATGGGTCCATACCAATTTTATATTTCTCTGTTTGATAGTTGATGGGATGATGATATGATTAATTTTAATTAGATATTTTGACTGAGATACATATTTGGTGATTTATTCCAAAATAACAAAACAAACAAAAAGTATTTTATGTCTTTACCATTTTTAAAAGTCTCTTTTATATAAATTATGTTCAAAGGAGCTTTAGCATTGGGTAAATATTGGCTTATTTACTCTTTCGCACATCTGCAGTTGAGGGATAATTCTTTATTTTGAAGCTTCTAAGTTGAATTTAAACTTTTTATTGTTCAATGCATGAATGGTTTATAAGAAATTTTATATTTCTCAGTTGGAGTGCTGGTGGGACGAAGATATGATTGATTTTGTAGATATTTTCTCTCTGGTACGTAGGTCTTACCTTATCATGCAACAAATGAAAAATAGAGCAAATTGATTTCCATCCTTACCACTGCTAAAGGACTCTTCTACAAATTTTTTATGAAAATGATGGTCTAGGATTAGGAATCTGTTTATTTTATTTGGTAGAAAGAAATACTTGCTTTCCATTAGGTAAAGTTTGGCTGATTTACCTTTTCTTTTCAGTAAGAGGACAGTATTGTTTTTCCTTATTTTTAAATCTTCTAAGTTGATTTTAAATTTTTTGTTTCTCAGTTAATTAATGCAGTTACAGGTTGTTTATTTCCTTGGCTTTTATATATTTTGTTTCTCAGTTAATTAATGCAGTCATAGGTTGTTTATTTCCTTGGATCTATCTATCATTTATCTATCTATCTATATATAGAAGCAGGAATCGTTAAAATGTCACTATATATTCTGATATATCTTTTCTTGGTGGGGTTCCTGACATTTTTAAAATATCTGACAGAAATCTTCACCAATATAAATTATTGGCAATATGTCACTGGTAATATAGTAAATTAGCTTTTTTCTATATAAGCATCAGACCTGCAAGTTTTTGTCATTCTACTCTAGAACTTTGATAAATGGGTTGTACACCTTGACCAGTGTAAGTAGCTGTTAAGATTTCCAGTTGCCATTATTGAACAGCAGTTAGATTTGTTGCCAAGGGACAATGCCAATTATTGCTGTTGTTATTTAAAAAATGACCATGGTTTTCTATAGTTGTGAAGACACCTAGTATAATTGAATTTGGAAACCTTGTGAATAGGGAACATGACTGTTGTTATTGTGGTTAGTGATGTGATTGTTGCCTTTGATAACAGCGAACACTGTTGTCATTTTTCATGATTCTTGAGCATAGTCATTACTAGACAATACTGTCAAATGATTATGCTATCCTTTGACTTGTCATTATTGTTGCATCACAAATGTTAGTGCTGTCATTGACTTTCTGTCATTTATACTTATCAATGGATATTATTGTTGTTATTTCATTTGTAAAATACTTATATGTTGAGGTGATTGTTTAGGAATTTTTGTTGTTACTAATCAGCTGTTAATAATGTTGTACCTGTTGAGATTGTTGTCATCATTATTGTATTTTGACATAACTCCTTTTCTGATTAGTAATCTTCCTATGCTTGCTGATCAGTAGCATTCTATCATTGTTGTGACCTATACATTCTTGATCGGTATGGTGTTTAATAGCATCCTTATTAGTACTGTGATCAATTAATATGCATCAATATTGTTGTCAATATTATAGGAAATATTGTTGATCAAAGTGATTACTATTAAACATTGTTAAGACAAGACATTGCTGTCCTGAAATTCGAGGCATGAATGTTGCCACTGTTGTAAACTTAAGAGGTATTTGAAGAGGTTAGGGAGACTTTTGTTGTGAACTATAGTTGCCATTTTGAGTTTATTCTTTTTGACTTGATAGTTAAGGGGAATGGTAGGGTTAACAAGTCGTATTTTTCTTAGCTGCATTTTATTGCATTAAAGGTTCATTACCATTCTGGCAATGTTATTTGTTAACATTGTTAAAGACATTTATAATACAATTATCTATAATCATTGATCTCAAAATTAGTGAAAAAATCCATATTTAAATTCATGATGTACACTCTTGTTTACTTTCACTTTCAATCTCTATGTAATTAGGAGGGCTTTAAATGTAAAAAACATCACCTATTTCTCTTTTTTTTTTTAATTTTATTTCATTTTTTTGGTTCCCTATATTTTCCAGTTTTTTTCCAGTTTTTTCCCAATGATATCCTGAGAAATTGAAAATATATTTGTCTTTTTGGATGTCGAGAAATTTCTAAGAAGGATATTTGCTTCTATGCATACATACATACATAATACATATATATGTATAATATTTGTATGTATATATAATTGTTGGCTTAGCCTAAGGCCTTTTTTAGTGCCAATGCATCATGTAGGACTAAGAACATGGAAAGTCTTGTAGGTAGCAATGTGGGTGGACCCTACAAGACAAATTTGGGATTAAAGGGATGAGTTCCTATCTAATGCTAAACCTGAAGTTGTGCTTAGGGGGCAAAAAGCGATAGAGATTGCAAAAAGAAAATAAAGAAAAACAAAGGCTCACACTAAAGAGATACGATCTTTACTATCAAAGTAGAGCTTAATAGCTTATGATGTAATTATCAATAGAAAGAAACATGTATCTAAGAATTAAAAGTGAATAAAGCCAAGACAACGACTCATTGGAACAACAATTTGCTTCTTATTAAGTCCATTGATCTATTAACCATTACATAATATTACTCCTCTAAAAACACACATAGAGGCTCCCCTATGTAGCAATAAAAAGATATGAGAATAAACTAATACATCAGGCTCAATAGTTTTGTTGAACAAAGTGTCATTTGGCTATGAATGGGCAGGTGGGTGGGTATTTATAGATTAGACTACCTAACCCACAATGATTTTCCCACCCAAATTAAATTTGGAATTTGAAATCAGTAGAGGAAAATACATCTCTATAGATTTTGGTGCCTTACTAGTTCTTGTTGGTGATTGAACACAGTTGTGCGGTCTCTCATAACTTGTTTATGAAGTTTGCCACCTAGTACTACACTATTGCGGCGCTGGTAGTTGAAACTTCCTTGTTTAGGTAATGTACAATTGCTGGTCATGAATGCTCAACCTTCCTTTTCTAGGAAATTCAAATTCTGGATGTGACTAGGCTTGACTCTGCTATCCAGTGTTGTAGATCTCCTTAGGATGATGCGGGGAAGTTGCAAATGTCAGAAGTGTGTTGCTAGGATTCAAGGTGTAGTTTTGTATAGCAACGGTTGTGTGTCTCATGGGTCACTGGATGAACTTGATGGTGGCAGATCAGAAGGTCTGCACTAACTTCAGAGAAGTTTTCCCTTTGCTTATGGGAATTCCTAGGAACATGCCACATGGCCTGTTAAGTTATTACTTAAATCAATAAAGGAAGGGCCTATTGATATTTATGTGGAGAAAATTTTAAGTTTATTATATGACTGCACTACCATGTGTCATGACACTTGGGCTTTTCAATAGAATGGGGTCCAAAAGTAATGTTATTTTAAAAAGGGTTGTTTGGAAACTTTGTAATTTAAGTTTTGGAGGGAAAAGGGAAAATAAGAAAATAATATTATATTCCCTCAAAGAGCCTATAAAAGGATGAGTTGGGCATTGAAGATGACCATCTAGTGTATTTTTTCCAAAACCCCTTTCTTGAAGATTGAACACCTAGTGTTCATTTTTTGTCGGAGGATGAAAACCTTCTTGATTTCTGAACTGGATTTGGGGACGAAAACCTTCATATTCATTAGAGAAAATTCCATCTAGAGAGTGAGTATGTGTAGAAAGATTATTTTAGGAGCTTATTGAAGAGTTTAGAAGCTTATTGAAGATTTTAGAAGTTGTGCCGAAGATTGAAGAAATTTTGGATTTTAGTTGGTTTCTGGATTTTTCATATGTCAAGTTTGGTATTTTAATTTTATAGTTATTTAATGAGTTTCATATTTGATAAATGTTTAAGTAGATTTTTGAATATTATAAATTTTGATTTGAAGTTAGAGATATTTTATTATTTGGCTATACATTTTATATCTCCTTTTATTTCTATTGGTTGCACAAATTAATTCTTACAAGTACTGCCTTCCGTACAACATTGGCCATACGATTATATTGATTAATGAAATGTTGTACCTTTTTGAAAAGTTTGTTGGTTAATATGTGAAGTGGTTGTACTTTTTAGAAGGGTATGAATTTGTTTGTGTGAACTATTGAAAAGGTAGAGTGAATATTATTTGAAGGTTTAATGGGCTGCAGTACCAATTTGAGTTGGTGCAACTCATTTTGTGGAAAGAGCTTTGATCATTTTATGATCAAAGTTAGTCATTTCCTTTGTTGAAATAATAATTATATGAGGCGAATGCTTATTCTTCTTGTTGTACCATGCTTTAACGAAAATTGCAGCTTTTGAAGTTGCTTATTTAATATATGCAGATTACTATACACTTCAAAATGCAGCCGTACAAGTGAAGGTATGCTGCATAACCATTAATTTGGTTCTTTATTAGATTTTAATATTTTTGTTGTTTGGTTATCATTTTTGGAATATTTTTGCAGTTTATAATCAACATTTCAGTTCATCAGAATAATATTTTAGTTGTAATTTTTTGTGGTTTACTGCCATAAATTATATAATTTGTAGTTAATTTTAGGATTGTAAGTTTGGTTGGCTATGCTACCACAATATCAGTGAAATTAATTTAATTTAATAGTATTTTGATGTTAATTAATGCTGTTCACTGCTACATTTAACATTAAGTTTGCAATTTGTTCTAGAAGGCTTGCATTAGAACCAGCTTTAGTTATTTTCAGTTTTCAATTTGTAATTAGTCTAGAAGGCTTGCCACTAGAATAAGCATTTCATCACTTCCGTATTTTGTAACAATTGCAATATTGAGTTGTGCAGCTTTCCACCAACAAGAATTTAATTATAATATGTAAGGGCCCCTACCGATTCTTCACTGTTTTTGCTCAATTTGACCCTTAATCAATTTATCAAACACTTGTTAGGTAAACCTCTGAATTCTGATTTTTTTGGTTCTGATATGAATTTCTTAGTTTTGTTGTTTGAATTTTGGATTGTTTGTGATGCAATTACAAGTATCAAATAAGAGAGTACATAACAAACAACTTAACCATACCAAAGGAATCCTTTATTAATGAAATATGAGGCCTGCTTACAAATATGTTGTACCCAAAACCAAAATTTTTGCTTCACTAAGGCATTTTGCTTAATTGAGTCTAAATCTTGTTAGAGTGTCGTCAAATGGTCGTTTTTGGGGTTTTTAAATATGGAGTTGGTGTCAGTACTATGTCAGTCTGTTACCGAAGAGATTTAAGAAAAGTGAAAATCTGAACGAAAAACATCAAAATTTTCTATCTCTGAAGAAGGGAGCACATTCTGAAATAGGCGCCCTATCTTTTAGGGGCCCAGATCCTGTTTTTAGGGTTTGTCACCTCCAGCAGACATTTGTCCGGCATCACGTCAGCTTCTTAGTGGGCTATCAAGCCAAGCTGTCACGGACCTGTTTGAGCAAGTTATTAAGATAAGATCTGAGCGTCGTGAAAGCAAATTGCTAACTGCTTGGAGAAAAGCGTGCTTTAGAAAGGCCATCTTTTTGAGGTGCAGACGTAGGTTTTTGACTGAATGTCATCCAAGACGTTTATCTCACATTCGTTCAAGCTTCGCGACGCATCCGTCAGAGGGTGAATCTGAGTTGCTGAAGAAGCGTCTGAACCTGAGGTCAAACGTTGGGTCAAATCTCAGTCAAACTATCAGAAGAAAAAGCAAGAGAGCACATTTTGAGAAAGGCCCAAGCTTTTCAGGCCTTTAATGCTTTCTTTCTGATGATTTCAGATGTCCAATGTGTCCGTGTTACGTTCAGCTTTCCGTTGCCTGTCTCCGTCAGATCAGAAGATGTCTCGTCAGCTTGCAGTCGAGGTTTTTATATTATTTTTGTCGTTTCCAGAAATGGCTAAGTCTGGAATGAAAAGAGCAACTTTTGAAAGAGCGCTCTTGTTTTTCACCCCTCAGATGATGTTTTGGGGAAATGTGCCTTTGCAGCCGTCGTGCGAAGCGAGCTTAGCTTAGCAGTGAACCGGAGTTCCATCCGAAAGTTGATAAACGTGAGTTATGAAGGATTTTGTTTTTCCTTCACCGAAATGAAAAATTTGACTAGTCAGGGAAAAAGCGCAGCTTTGAAAAAAGCTTGGATTTTTGAGCCTTCAGATGTCAGTTTTATGACATGCAGTATCAAGATATCATTTGATCAGTTTTTACTCAGCTCCGCAATGCACCTGTCAGCCAGCCAATCGGAGAAGTCAGTCAACCAGTGTCAGAGGATGAACAGAGGTCCCGACAGAGGTTTTAGCCTAAATTTTCATAAAATTTGGCTAAGTCTGGAATTCGCCCAAGAGTTCAAATTTGAATTTTCGAAAGTGAGTTGAATGGACGCCTTAACTGGAGTTCTGACTGCAGTTAGACTGAACGATTTCTGGGTTGTCATCTTCAGTTCATATGTTTGCATGTGGAGTGATCTTTCAGTTTGCATGTTCAGTTAACTGGTTTGCATGTTCAGTTAACTACCTTGCATGTTCAGTTAACTTGATTGCATGTTAAGTTTAACTGAAGATTATCACTAAAAGTCAACTGAAGTTTACATGCATGGCGAATTTGGTCAAGATTGTGAAGATGGCGCTTCATTGCATGTTAACTGAAGTCATGGAAAGGGTCGCCATATTTAAGGTTGAAAAGTGAAGCAAGATATTGGTGAAGTTGGCGCACTTTTCAAGGAAGGCAACTTTAGTTCAAAAGGGTTGCTATTTTTAGATTTTAATTGATTAAAGCATGTGAGGTTGGCGCACTTGTTGAAGGCCAAACTGAACTTCTAAAAGGGTCGCTATTTTTAGCTTATTCTTTGCATGAAGATGGCGAACTCTTATCTTATTCTTGTTGTTAACTGAAGCTATCTAAAGGGCACACCTTAGGTCAAATTGATGAATCCAAGGCAAATTTGAAGATGGCGAACTTAAGACAAGTCTCAACTGAAGCTAAAATCGCATGATGAGTTCAACTGAAGTGTTGAAAGGGCAAACCCTAAAGCACGTCCACTTATTGAGCTTGTTCGACCTTCAGTTAACTATTATGAGGTCCAATAAGAAGCCTAGCGCCATTTTTAATGCATGCTTGCTTTAGTTCGAATTTCTTATGATGAAAGTCTATTCATTTCAGCAATGGCGTCCATTATTTCATCATTTTTTGCTCTGAAGTCTATATTCTTCTTGAGCGACCAGCAAGTTGAAGGCGCTACAGGTGTCCGATTTCAGCGTTCTTCGAAGCAACGAGTTCAGATTGTTCAGAGGAAGTCGATTCTAGACTTTATTTTCACTTTGCATGCAGGTTTTATCAAGATTCGAAGAAGAGATTTGCAGATTTTTCAGAAGCAGACAAGCAAAACTTTCTATCTTCTGTCTTATTTCTTCTATTTCTCATCTTAGGTACTTTCTTCGCATGTCAAAGAAATTCAACACATTCAGAATCGATCATCGGGTTCATATTTCAGCATTTGCAGCAAAACCCGTCTTAGATTTTTTCGAGAAAATTGCCCCGCAGCCTTCATTCTGAAGCTCTGTGCTTTTTTCCGAAGATTTCTTTGCATGTGGGATAAAATCACATCTTTTTGAAGATCTCATCATCTGGGTTTGTTCAGAATTCCGTTGTGCACAAAACCCATGTTTCATATTTTCTCATGAAAAATTGCCTCGAGAACCTCTAAAACCCCTGAAGTTCTCGACTGAAGAATCTTTGCATGTCAAGCTAAACAACGTGTTTTCGCAATTCTGACGTTGTGGGTTGTCTTAGAATCCTTTTCTAGACAAAACCCATGTCTCAGAATTTTTGGTGAAAATAATCCTCCGACGGGCTATTTTTAGCCTCACCAGGGGCCATTTTAGCTTTCCGAGAAAGTTGTCAGAAGATAGCCGTGTTCACAGTCAACGGGCAAGTTTTTCAGAAGGTAGTTCAACTAGACTGAATTCGAGACCAAATCGGTCTTAATTTAGGTTTTCATCAGAGCAGCTGACAATGAAGCATTAGGCTGCAAAAGAAACAGAGATCACTTCATTTACGGAGCCGCCAAAGCCACTCAGAACTTGTGACATTATCTTCGTGAAAATGGTACCTACGCTGATCTCGAGGTTGTGCAAAGCTGAGTTCGAGAAGTTGATTCGTGATAGCCTTGAAGGAGAACCTATGGCGCCTAAGAGAATATTTCAGTAATTTCAGCCAGTCTTGGGAAGGAGACTGAAGATGTCAAAGAATGTATGCATACAACCAAAGAAGGCGACAGAGAATTGAAGAAGCAGATTACTATTTTTGGACAGCGTCAGAGTGTCAGATGACAGAGAGATCGATGAGTTCTTGGTC
The DNA here is from genome assembly GCA_007258455.2 of Sequoia sempervirens. Taxonomy (NCBI): domain Eukaryota; kingdom Viridiplantae; phylum Streptophyta; class Pinopsida; order Cupressales; family Cupressaceae; genus Sequoia; species Sequoia sempervirens. The sequence continues at coordinate 41,821 of VDFB02331077.1, read as the reverse complement.
GAAGTGTTAGACCGAGTTGACATGGAGTGATCTGCCAGTTGGAACCTGCAGTTAGTTTCGAGGGTTGAGTCCTGAGTGGCAGTTAACTCGACTTTCAGTCTTGAGTTCACTTGCTGACTTAACACGTGCTTATCTCATCCTCGGAATTATCAACACATGAGTTAGGGTTAGGGTTTCCAGTTAACTGAAGGTAGTGGCCAGTTAACTTTGCTTTAAATAAGGACGTGCATGCTTGCACATGGTCCATTTTAGGTTAGATGTTTTAGTTAACTGATGGTAGCTTTCCAGTTAACTGTATAGTTTACTTCATTAGGTTTAGGGCGCATACTTGCATGCATTGCAAGAACTGTAGTGAACTCAAGGTGATTTTAGGGTTACCTACACCTTGATGTATATAAATAAGAGCTTATGCTCATTTGTAAATAACTTTTGCTTGAGAGAAATATATGCTGCGCCTACCTTGCCCTCAATATTGCTCTTTTGGTATTTGTTCATGTGTCTTCGCTATTATGATTAATTGTTATGCCACATAGGGTTTCATGCAATTGTAATGGTGGATTCTTTTTATGTCTTGTGAATCTTTTATCATTTCAATCAAGTGTTATGCCACATAGGGTTTCGTGAGATTGTGATGATAAAATCGTTTTGTGAAGTCTTTACTACTTTCAATCAAGTGTTATGCCACATAGGGTTCCATAAGATTGGCGTGGTAAATTCCTCCCATAGTTAGATCTGTTTGAACATCTTTATCATTGAAATCAATTGTTATGCCACATAGGGTTCCAAGAGATTGAGGTGATAAGGTTGTTTTGTGTTAATTTACCATTGTGATCGATCGTTATGCCACATAGGGTTTCGAGAAGTTGCAGCGATAAATCTGTTTTGTGAATCTTTATCAATATAATCGAAGGTTATGCCACATAGGGTTTCGTGAGATTATAAAGATAAAGGCTGTTTTGTGAAGGCTTTGCTGTTTCGATCGAGTGTTATGCCACACAGGGTTCCATAAGATCGTCTTAGTGAATTCTTAAATCTGTTGTGCCCAATAAGCTTGTTTAGATTGAGATGATAGTTGTGCCACCTTGCCTTCAAGTAGAGAGTCTAAACTCGTTTATCGTCCGATAGTCAATCCCTGCTCCATTTCCTCATGCTCTGTTTTCTTGAGGAAACTGGATAGATTTAAAGTAGTTAGCTTAGTTGTAGTTAATGATCTGCGAAACCAGAAAATCCTTAGCTGCAACGTTCTTGGTTTTCTTAACCTTGTGCCTCTTCCAGCTGAGAACAAAAAGATAGGACTTAGATTACTTTTCTTTTCATACATTCCAGCACAACGAGGGAGCTTCCCCTCCTAATTTGAAGAGCACTCATTGCGTAGTGTACATAGCTGTCCGTACAAACCTGCACTCCAGAGGTGTTAGATTTTACGCCAACAAAATAAATCAGGTCTGATATGGTGTTTATTCAGACTGTAACAGCAAGTACAGACCCTAAGTATTTGAGTGTTCAACAATTATAACATACCCGGATGATGCATAGCTCCAATGGCAATGAGATAAGCAATGTAGAAGACCATATGATGATGAAACAAACTCAAATCTGGACTCCAACAAGTCTGAAATTTCTGAAGATAACTGGAAAGTCTGAAACACAATGCTGATTTCAATTTGGTGATGCCAACTCTCCAAAATCTCCTCCACACCCTAGCACTCAAGTCCAAATATGATTGGAGGAACCCTAGGAGTTAAAATATGATCAAATGATGTGAAACCCTAGGTGTGAAATCTGTATCTGCACTTTCTCCTTCAATCCCTAGGAGTAAAATGATGGAATCCTTCAAAATACACAATACCCAAATTGCCAAAAACACCAAAATAGGGTGTAGAAACCCCAGCACCCAGCAATGTAAAATAATATCAGCGATATACTTGCAACCAATGCATCAACATGGATGCCAAAATACTGCCATAAAACCCTCAAGGTCAAATCTGCAATGTCTTCCCCAAAATCTCAAATACCCAACTTGGAATTTTGCTTGCAAATCTCTCCCAAGTTGCTCCAAACCCTAGCCAAAATTATATCAAACCCTAGCAGTTGTAAACCTGCAAATAAACCATTTCCATCTCCTTCTCAATGCCAAATACCTGCAGTAAGCTCAATGACAAACCTTGGGTGGATTTACCTCTCCAAGTGGTGTTGGGTTTTCGTCCAAACCACTAAATTCTAAGGGTTTTTGTCCTTAGAACATGCTGAACCTGCAAATACAAGCTCTCCAAGTATTCTGAAAGAAATAAGCAAATCCAAGATGCCAAATGACCAGCTCTCATCTCCTTTTAAAGAAACCCTTGATCTTCTAGAAAGATCCAAAATAACCTCCATAAAGCTTCTAGAGGAATATTTTAATATTTCCTAAAGTGACTTTATAATATTATTTTATTTTTCACTAAAGTCACTTTAAAAATATTTAATAAAGTGACTTTATAATATTTTATTCTTTTATTTAAGTCACTTTAATTAAATTAATTAAAATAAAGTTACCTTTATGATTTAATTTATTTAGATAACTTTATAAATAATTAATTTAATATTATTCCCTTATAACTCCTAATTTAGCCTATGGGAATAAAATAGGCTAAGTACCTCCACAAGATGATCACTCGAAAAATGGGGGCATTACATAATATCATTCTAACCTTTTCACTATGTAACAACCATCTCTGATTTTTTTTTGATTTGTTTGCTAACTGTGATGTGTTTGCTGATATGTTTTCTTTCTTCTTTTTTCACAAGTTTGCATCACAATAAAGCATACATAGGAAACATTGAATAGAAAGGAAATTACAATGAAATAACTTCATTTTTCATATAGAACCATAACAAATCATGATAGCAAATGGAGACCAATGAATTTCAGACTTGAAAATGTATTTTTAGACCTGATACAATGTATTGCAGTCCTGATAACAGTCATATAACAGCAGCAAATGCTTGCAAACTCGCATCACATGATAGGTATGATAGTTTCCAATGAACATAGTGAACTTCACGCCATAGAATAGCTGCATGGAATCCAAAGAAGGGCAAAATACAGGTCTATAGAACAACAGACCTACTCATACACAATTCCCAAGAGGCACGACTCCCTAGGAGGGGCAATTTGCCCTCTAAATTCAATGTTTCAACGATAAATTCAAGTGAATACTTGAAATGTGGTTCCTAAGAGAGAGGAATCCAACAAACCAATGCCCAAAATGATTTGCAAACCACACATGGAGTTATGAATGAGTTTTCACCTTCAGCCACTGTCAAAAATGGGTTTCCAGAAATCTGGAAATGTAAATTAGACTTCTGAAAATACCTCTAAACGCCTCCAAACACCACCAAAATGAAACAAAATCCTGAGCACACACAAACCATTAGTCCCACATCAAAAAGCCAAGAAGATCTTCATTGTTCAACCTCCAAAATGACTAAAATCAGAACTTTGTGAACACCCAATGTGACCCCTGAAGTAGAATCACCCTTTCCTGGCTAGGGTGGATCTTTCACCACCGAAACCAGCTACAAATGGTGAGGGTTTTCATCCTCAACTTGCAGAAATAGACCCCTTGAAGCATTCTAGCAACATCTTGTTATGTTGCCAAAAGATAGATCAACAAATGAGAGCCAAAGTGATGCTTTTATAGAGGTGAGAGGGAAATCAGGGCAACCAAGTTTGAAATATTTTCTTTCCAAGACTCCCACGCCCCCCTTCATGAACTTTTGATTTCATTTTAAAATCCTTATGTCTCCCCTAGAGTGCGTCCACCTTTTGAGGTTTATAATTTGGCCTTTTAAAAACAACTTAATTAAGTAGGCGTGAGACAAGGTACTTTTTGATGACCCCGAGACCCTCACTTAAGTTATAAAGTGACTTTATAACATATCTTAAGTGACAGGAAAATACAAATATTGATTTAATCAACCTTAGACTCACCAATGTCCAAACAAGAAATATAACACTGCTGGAGTAGCAGAGTTTGGGACCAGTTTTGTTACATCCCAAATTGTGAAGTTACTATTTGCCATTACTAGATAGGGTAAATGTGAATGTAATGTGAATTCTGGAGATGAATTAGTGATGCTTAAACCATGTTAACAATATGAATGTTATCTCATTTGATGTTGTTTCATTTGATGTTATCTCAGTTGATGTTTATTCATGGTGATATACTGCATAAATGAGAATAGATGATTATTGAATTATTGTTATTCTAACTTTTGAAATGTTTATGTATACTGCTTATGTTATGAACATATGACTTCCGAAAGTGTGTGTTAGTGGATGCAGGTATATGAACCATTCCTCCAGGCGAAGGGGAAGCATCACTCAGGAGAGGAGCTTAGTCGGGTAACCGGTAAAGTAAACTATCTGAGCATACACACACTTCACCTTAGATTGAGTGAACTGAGTCAATTTGTGTGGGTTTATAGGTAAGTCATCCGTAGCTTAGGTGTTTGCATTAGGAGTCTTGTCTACTTCGTTATGCTTTTATGAGTGATGTTTATCTATGTACTTGTCTTGTGATATTACGATCATTATGATGATAATGTAAATGGATGTAAGTGAATAGGGAGTAGACATATATACATAAAGGTATATAAACAGGTATATATATGTATATATGCACATATCTTGTATTATGTGGATATTAATATATTATTATTATTGCCTCTTGAATTTGTATATATATATGTATATATATATATCGGATGTATGCTAACTGGCTCACGATATAAATATATATTAAAGGGTATATATATTATAGTTATATTAAAATATGTATATATATTAATACTTGGGTATATATATATATATATGTTTAATATATTTAAAAACTATAGTTATATTTATATAATAAAATATATAATTATTTCCTAATTAATTCAATATTAATCTCTCCACTTTGGGAAATCGAATTATTTCCCATATTGATTTGATATTAATCTTTTAACTATGGGAATCAGACTATTTCATATTCAATTGAATATTAATCATCAACCATGGGAATCGAATGATTTGAAATATTTATCTTTGGCAAAAGGGAAATTAAAGTACGTCATTTTTCAATATGATGGAATTGAAATATTTCTTGTGTTATCTTTTGAACTTTGAGCAAAAATGAAATTAACAGCATGAAGAAGTTGCGCACCCTGCATCATGCGTGCAACACAGAGGCAATGACCAAGTTGCTGGAAAATCCAACACAGTCTGAGAAGCAAGCAAGGTGTATTCATTTTATCATTGATCATTTCTCTGATATCATTCAAATCCGCCATTTCTGTAGACCAGTGCCACATCTGGAAAGCAAACTTGTAGGTGTCGATTTTGTGAAATTTACCATGTGCAATGGAATTGGTGTCCATTTTGCTGTCAATCATTGGAAGTTGACTCACCTCATTGAAATTGAGTAGGGGATTAAAATCATGCCACTTATTGAGTTGAATTATTCAAATTATAGTGCTGGAAAATGACATGCCTTTGGAAGTGGAATTCGATGGGGCTGGGGCTTTATAAATAGCCACTCAATTCTTCATTCATTACTTATTATTTTTTGGAGAACTTATCTTTTGAGAACTTGTCTTTTTGGAGAGAAAACATTCTATTTTTAAGTGAGAATTCATCATTTTTCTGAGAGACGTATCATTCTGAGAATTGAGTCAGTTCCTTGTTTCCATACTTCATTAGTGAATTACTAGAGATTCATACTTTTAATCAGCTGCAACCATTATCAGTTTGATTATTCATTTTTTAGTACTTAATTCTGAGTGAGATAGGTAGTAAATTGTGAGGGAATTTCCAATTGTTTGGAAGTGTTGGAAGTACTGTGAGAATAGGCTGAGATATCATCATCTGGAGAAAAGCTAAATACTAGGCATGAGATATTCTTCTACTATCTTTTCTATGATTTTATGCTGTTGGGAAAGTTTTCTGTTTTGCATAGAGAGGTTATTATGCTGTTTGCAGTGCATTTTCTGTATGTGCTTAGGAAGTGAAATGAGGTTATTTGGAAAAGAGAAATTAAAGCAATTTCTAGCTATTTGTTACATGATTGTAATTATCTCCAAAATAGGAGAATGCTAAGATGCTTATATATTATTCTATTAGGCTTGATTGAATGCAAGAGTCTTTTGAGGCACTCTTGTCTAAGTTATTTGTTTAACTAGGGAAGTTGGTATTTACTCTTAGGAGAGGTTACCCAGTATGGGAGAGGTTTAGTATACTTATGTGAATGTAGATTGTTTGAGGATAGGATATCTGGGATGACTGACTATCCAGTGAAGGATATGCCTATCCTATGTACATATTTAGTTGAGCAGGTTATTATGTAGTAGATTATATGGTGATAGGTTATCTAGGATGACTGACTATCCATTGAAGGATATACTTATCTTGTGTAATTACTTAGTAGATTAGTATGTTGTAGGTTAGTCAGGGATGGCAGATTATCCAGTGAAGGACCACACCTATGCGTAGTGTAAGATAGCCTTAAGTCAAATCGGCCCTGAGTAGTGTTTATGATAGATGACCTTCATTCGAAGTATTGAATGAGAACACTTTGGCCAAAGTAGTGCAATGTGCAACATCCACTTAGACTGTGTGATGCTTGAGACTACACTGTCAGTTCATCATGATCCTTTTTGCATGCTAGTTCAGGATTGTGAAATAGTAAGTTCTAGTTATGTAGGACACAACACTATGCTCAGTTGGTTAACAGTATCGGTTACCCAACCAATCTCTTCTTTGAAGGGAGGGCCATCTATCGAATGATAGATGTGCAGGGGACCGCATTATGTAATGTCCCCATTTTGGCCATACACTCTTCATTTGGATTTAGCCTATTTCCGAGAATTTGTAGGCTACTCAGTTGTGCAAAATTAGGGTTTCCTCTTTTAGATACTGCTCAGTTAGCGTTCAGAGGATGTTGTGTAGACTTACTATTTATAGTAGTTTGCTATTTTTAGCAAGTCTATCTTTTGGTAGTATCTGTCTAGCAGTAGTTCAATCCTTTGCAGTTCAGTGTTCAGTTTGGCTTTCTGTTGTTTTGATGTGAACTTACTATTTATAGCAGTTGGCTATTTTTAGTAAGTCTAATTTTGGCAGTGGCATCATCAGCAGTTCAACTCTAGTCATCTTGCTATCCATTAGTTTCAGTATTGGCATTGGTTTTGGTTATTTCCATGGACTGAGTTTTTATACTTAGTCAATTTCATGTTTTTCAGTTGTACCCCACACCTAGGCTTAATAACTTCATGTTGTTTTAAAGAGGGGTCATTAAGGGGTCATGTTGAGCATTTAATGATTTAAATAAATGCTTTATTGTTGCAATTTGGAAATGGATGCCTAAAAGGAAAGTTGAATAATGTTTATTATTTCAAAAAGTAAATGCTTAAAGGTGGCGTCCCTCTTGGAAGTTAGAGTGATTTGACTTCTTGGAATTTGAAGTGTTTCATTTGCCAATTGAAAACTTATATATTGCTGCTGTTTGAAGAGCTAATTATCTTTGGAAATATTGTAAAGTTATGCTGCTGGTTTGAAATCTAGAATCTGGCTAAGGGATAGCTTAGCAAATTTACTCCATTCTTCGGGCCTAAAACTATGGTTCCTTAGATGGTGGACTGAGAGTGTGCTTCATCCAAAAGTACATATTGAGCATTATTGTGGAGTTTTGGTGAGATATTTTCAGTTTTCATGTTGCTGGTTCATCATGGCTGAAAGTGTTTTTTGTATACAACTTTTAGTATGAATTTTATTTGGTTCTAGGTACTTGACCATTACATTTCTATGATAGAGGCGACCATATTTGGAGGTTATCAGAATTTAATTCCAAGTTTCAGATTTTATCAAGCAAAATCGCCCTTGCAAGGAGGCCGTACCTTTTTGGAGAGCATTGGGATTTGTGCATAAATTAATGGTTGAGTTTAGATGCTGTTTTATCATTGAAAATTGGGCGCCAACCTCCTAGTGAGTCATTGCACTTCGTTTCAGCTCATTCGGAGGTAATTTGAAAGAGTTATGAGTATTTCATTTATGTACAGTTTGCTGGTCTGTATTTTCAGTTGATGGCATTTCATATTAGACTTGACTCATTCTATGTTATGCTATAATTCTTGGACGTCTATGCTTTTAGTTTCATGTGCATTCATTTTGGAGGGAATATAAGCATTTTGGATGATGATATGAACAATTTAGGGGAAGTTTAAGTTGCTGGTCTGATTATCTCAGCTTGCTGGTCTTAATATCAGAGCTGGTTATTCTCTTTTCATGCTATATTTCTTTGGTCTTTCAACTCACATTTGTGATCATAAGTATAGTATTATTCTTGCAGAAGTTTGGAACAGTTTTCTATTGTAAATTCATTGCAATAAGCACATTGTAAATGTTGGTAACAGTAGTACTGTTCCAGTCATTCTTATTTCAGCATTTACTTTATGTTTTAATTCAAACATTGTAACCCCTAGATGGTTTACCGCCAGTGTGGAAAAAGAACTTGTTAATTTCTCTTTGTACCCACTGAAAAGTGGTGAATTCCCACTCACGAGTGGATGCCTGCCGCAACGGATGAATTAGTTTTTTTTGTAATTCTTTCCCCCCACTGAATTGGTGGTTGAGTGGAAATCTTCATGGCTGGTTCACCACCTAAGTTCTTTCAATTTTGTAATAAGTACTCTGCCATATGGTAGCACCTCGCCTTCAAAGGGATCTTGAGTGCACATTCTTGGCGTTGAGTTTTATCTTCCATTTCCAGTTGTATTCAATTTCAGTTCTGAGTTTAGATCCTAGGGATCCTCTGACCATATGCCCGCCCCTCTTCCTTAAGTGGTTTTAGGGCGCATTCTTGGCTAGAGTTTTCTTCTGCATCGTTTTGGTTTGGAGCTAACCTTAACGGGTGCATGTGCATTGTAATTGATATTGAAAATCAAGAGAAAAAATTAAGGGGCATATTTCACATTATAAGTCCGTTGTTTTCGGAAAAGCACTTGAGTGATGCTTCTCCTCCACAGCAGGCGACTGAAGAACCAAGATTTGAAAGGGAAGATCTTGGACCGTCTTACTACTATTTGTTCTAAAGCTCATTGGAGCTATGATGCACTTCTTTGCATCTTAAGCTTGCACACCCTTTTCCCTAGTGGCCTTATTTGATAAAGTGGAGACTTAGCCCTCCAATGCCTTTATTTTCTCCTTTAAGGCTTGTTGGGTCTCAAAATCACTGCTCCACTTCCTAGAGAAAAATATCACTTGCATGGCTAGGTTTGTCTCATGCAAGTGAAATCAGATCATCAACAGATTGTGGAGGGATAATGGCCAAATCTATGAGAGTGGGTTATATTTCCTACGCTTTGAGCTCAACTTAGACTCAGGAGGGTATTCCTAGGGTATACATCAATGGGTATTAAACTTTGTTACCGAGTCCTTCATTTTAGCCCCCCGAACCGGCCAAAATACGTGTGGGTTCTGGTTCAGGTTCGGTTCTTCTCTGGGTTCGCCTGGGTTCTCCATTTTCCACCCGAGTTCTTTGTGGGTCCTTTCTTCTCTGGGTTCGCCTGGGTTCTCCATTTTCCACCCGGGTTCTCTGTGGGTCCTTCTGAAGGACCCACAAAGAACTCGAGTGGAAAATGGAGAACCCTGGCCGAACTCGGGGAGAACCCAGAAGGACCTGGGAGGACCCATGTCGTCCAGCCTAGAAAAAAGCAAAAAATCAACTTAAAAAAAAAAACCCTAAAAAGTGCCCAGATTGCCTTATATTGACTTGGCCGACCAAATGAGGCTCATTTTGCAAACTCAAAAGAGCAAAAACACCATTTTTTTGCCTCCAAGCTAAAATAGTTGATTTTTGCAAGTTTTCTCTTTTTTTTCGAAGGTGAGATTGTAAGAGCTACGAAGGAGTTCAACTGATAGAAACAAGAGAGGAATAGGTGCACTAAGAAGATCAAGCAATCAAAGGTGAGTGAATCTATCCTCTTTTTTTTAGTTTTCAATAATTTTTTTGAAGATTTTTCAAGTTTTTTTTTCTTTTTCTAGTAAGGTTTGAAATTTTTTAAGAACATTTTATGCAAAATAAGGGGTTATAATGCCCATTTTTTCTAAAAAAAATAACTTGTTTTTATTTATTTTAGGTTCATATCTTCATACAAAATGGCCGATAATTCTACTTTAGTTGGAATAGGTGCAGAGAGTCAATTTAAATATGATCCAAGCTCACCTCTTTGGCGACATACGACAATGATTCAACAACTTCCCGGTGGTGGGGGTTATGTTTGGCGTTTCAGCCAATGTGGAACTACATATAGGAGCTCATACTTTCGAGTGAAAGCCCATTTATGTGCTATTGGTAATCAAGGAATAAAACCTTGCCTTGGGCCAAATAAAAAAGGGTTGACAAAGGATCAAATAATGGGTTATATTAAAAAACAAGAGGATGTTGACAAGGCATTCAAAACACCAAAGGCTACAGACCATCCTCTTATGAAGAAAGGTAAAAATAAAAGTAAAAGCTCGCAAAGACTTAGTGGCTTATCAGAACTGGATGGCCCACATCCTTTCATGGAAATGGCACAATCTTTTGAAGGAGAAAATATATCGGTGACACGAAAAAGAGGCCCATTGGATAGAGCCTTCAAAAATGAAGCAAGGGAGTTGGCAGATGAGAGCATTGCGCATTGCATTTATGGCAATGGGCTTCCTTTCAACCTTGTTAGATCACCTTATTGGTGGGAAATGGTGAAATCCATTTCTAAGACAACTCCTGATTATGTTAGTCCTGGGTATGAAAAGGTGCGGACCACCTTATTGGCAAAGGAGAAATCTTTAGTAGAGGTAGCATTGAGAGTAATCAAGGATACATGGGTCGAAATAAGTGTGTCCATCATTTCTGATGGATGGAAGGATTGCAAAAATAGACCATTGATCAATGTTATAGCAGTGTCCCCTAAAGGGGTGATGTTTTTGAAGGCAGTTGATTGTGAAGGGAAAATAAAAGATGCAAGTTTTATTGCCAATATCCTCATAGAATCCATTGAAATGGTGGGGCCTGAAAATGTTGTCCAAGTCATAACGGATAATGGTAAAAATTGTAGGGCAGCTGGGGCTATAGTGGAGGCTAGATATGGTCACATTTTTTGGACACTATATGTAGTCCACTCACTCAATTTGATAATGCAAAAGATTGGTACACAAATTGAGTGGGTCAAGCAAATCTATGTAGAGGGTGAGGAGATCCAAATGTTTGTGACTAATCATCATATGTCACAAACCATCTTCAGGACCTTCTCCAAGTTGGAGTTGCTGAAGATAATTTAAATTTGATTTTTTAATATAATTTTTTATTTTTTTATTTTAATTTTTCATTGCTGATTTGTGACATGCATTTTCTTACAATGTTAGGTTGCTGAAACTCGATTTGCATCTCACACAATTGTCTTAAGATGACTTCTGAAGGTGCGATAGGCCTTGGGTTCTATGGTCATCAACAGTTTGTGGAGTGTATGGAAGCAATCAAGCACAGAAAGAGCCCAAAAAGTGAAAGCAATGATCTTAGATGATGAGTGGCGGGCTCGTGTGGAATATGTTTTAAATTTCACTGAGCCTATTATGAGCATGATTAGGTATGCTGATATTGATCGCCCATGTTTGGGTGAAATTTATGATGGCATGGATTCCATGGTGGAGAAAATAAGAGCAATAATAGATGCCAATGAACATGACCCAACGGAAGCATTTTCCAAAACTATGCAAACTATTATTGTTGACCGTCAGAACAAGATGACCACCCCTTTACATCTCTTAGCATTTGCTTTGTCACCAAAGTATTATAGCAAAGAGATACTTTCATTGCCGAGGAGGGTGGCACCATATAGGGATTTAGAGGTTGTTGCTGGCTATAAGGCTGCATTTAGAAAGATATTTGTAGATGAAGAAATCCAAAGCATTGTCATGAGCGAGTTTAGCCAATTCATATATGCAAAAAATCATGATTTTTCCTTTTAGCCTTTGTGAATAAATAAAGGCTAAAATAATCTTCAAGTGGCTACTGAGAAGGGGACATTACAGTCCTCCCTTCCCGAAATTGCAAATGGGGATGCTGTAGAATCTACTCACCTTCCCATGTGGCATTCTCTCTTGGCAAATCTCTCCATCTCACCAAATACTCCTTCACCACCCTGTTTCTCAATCTCTTCTCCCGGGTATCAATTATCTTCTCTGGAATGAGGACTAAATGTCCATCCTCATCCAACGGTGGCAGCTTCGATGAAGAACTAACCTGCTGTCCAAGTGCCTTCTTGAGGCACAAAACGTGAAATACATTATGAATCTTGCTGCTCTCTGGCAGCTCCAACTCATATGCTACCTCTCCAACAAGGCTGATAATCTTGTATGGTCCATAAAACTTGGGCTTGAGCTTTTCCGCACCGCTCTTCTTCAAAGAAGACTGTCTATAGGGCTGCAAATGAAGGTAGACTAAATCACCCACCTCAAAACTGTGCTCAACCTTGTGTCTATCAGCATAAGTCTTTTGCTGATTTTGTGCCACCTGTAAGTTATCCTTGAGTGCTCTCAAGATGTCCTGACTCTCCTGGATCCAATCCTTGGCCTTAGGAGCTCTGCTCTCTCCAAAATCCAACTCCATGAATGATGGTGCATCATAACAATATAGTGCCCGAAAATGAGACATCCTAGTAGACATATAATAAGTGGTATTATAACAATACTCTCCTAAGTGCAACCACTTAATCCATGCCCTTTGTTGTTTCGAGATATAGTTGCACAAGTACCTCTCAATCCACTTATTCATAATCTTTGTTTGACCATCTGTTTGAGGATGGTAACTCGTGCTCGGTGTTAACTCAATACTTGCCAACCTGAAAAGCTCCTGCCAAAATGCACTCAAGAACCTACTGTCCTTGTCACTGACTATGTATCTGGGTAGCCCATGCAACTTGAAAATATCTCTAAAGAACGACTCAACTACCTGTGGTGCCCTGTACTCAGTAGGTATAGAAAAGAAGTGAGCATTCTTCGTCAACCGACCCACCACCACATAAATACGATCTCTCACATGTACGTTGGGTAGACCTGTGATATAGTCCATGGAAATGTTCTCCCACTTCTGCTCTGGAATGGGCAATGGCTGCAATAGACCAGCAGGATGTGAATGCTCCGAATTGTTCAGTTGACAAGTCACACACTCCTTGACATGTCCCAAAACATCCTCCTTGAGGCCCTTCTAAGAGAACCTCTCTCTGACCTGTCTGTATGTCTTAAAATAGCCCTAATGACCTGGTAAGGGAGTGTCATGAGAAGCTTGCAGTATCTTCTCCTTCAATCTAGACTCAGGCACCAAATAAATCCTGTCCTTGTAGAAGATCACATCATCCACAACTCGGTACCTGTCATCCTGTATGCGTCCATCCATCACTTCGAATGCAAACTTGTTCTTGGAGTACTCAACTAACAAGAGAGACTTCCAATCAACTGAAATCTCTGAGTGAACAAGTGGTAGGCTTCTTGGAAAGGGCATTTGCAACAATGTTCTTCCCTTTCACATACTCTATATGAAAGTCATAGGCCTGTATCTTACTAACCCATTTTTGCTGCCTCTCGTTTAAATCCCTCTGCTCCAAGAAATACCTGAGACTATTGGGTCAGTCCTCACCACAAACTTCCCTCCAACCAAATATTGTCTGAATTTTGCCAATGCATGCATTATGGCGTGCATTTCCTTATCATATATGGAGTAGAGTTTCTTAGGTCCCCTCAACTTGCGGCTCTCAAAAGCAATGGGGTGTCAGTTTTGCATCAAGACTGCTCCTATGCCTTCACCCGACGCATCACACTCAAGGACAAAAGGTTGGGTGAAGTTTGGAAGTGCTAGAACTGGGCAACTACTCATCACCTCCTTGAGCTTATCAAAAGCTCGTTGTGCCTCATCTGACCAATTGAATGCACCCTTCTTAGTGAGATCTGTCAAAGGTGTTCCCAACTATGAAAATCCCTTCACAAAACATCTGAATAGCTACACAAACCAAAAAATCTTCGCAACTTTGTAAGTGTCTTGGGTGTTGGCCAATTGAGTATTTCCTGAATCTTCTCCTGATGAACCTATACACCCTGTGCGTTGATCACATGCCCCAAGTACAAAATCTCCCTAAGGCCAAACTCACACTTTGAGGCCTTAGCATATAGTGACTGCTCCTCCATGATAGTCAAGACTTCATCAAGTTATCTCAAGTGATCCTCCCAAGTCTTACTATATATGAGAAAATCATCAAAGAATACCAAAAGGAATTTACGCAACTGCTTATTGAAGATGTGATTCATGCACGACTGAAATGTGGCAGGTGCGTTCGTCAACCCGAATGGCATGACCAAGAAATCATAGTGCCCGTAGTGACATCAAAATGTTGTCTTATGTATGTCTTGCTCTCTAACTCTGATCTGATGGTACCTTGAGCGAAGATCAATCTTAGAAAAAGTATATTGCCCCATGAAGCTCATCCAAGAACTCATCAATTCTGGGTATCAGGTACCTGTTCTTAATGGTTTTCTTATTGAGAGCTCGATAGTCGATGCACATCCGCATGGTTCCATCCTTCTTCTTCACCAGGACCATAGAAGAAGCAATTGGACTAGAGCTTGGTCGAATGTGTCCCATCTCAAACAATTCCTTGATTGCTTTCTTGATCTCATCCTTGAATTTCTTAGGATGATGATAGGGGGTGATGATGACTGGTTTGACTCTCTCCTCCAACTAAATGGTGTGCTTAAACCCTCGATCAGGTGGCTTCCCTAGAGGTATCTCTCCAAACACCTTATCATGCTTACCCAATAACTCCTGAATATCAATGTGATATGGCTGTCCTGAATCTGGAGTCTCCTTAGTTGTGATCAAACATTCTATTGCCCATGCTATATCACCACGACGGAAGATGCTCTCCATATGTTTGGCTGACACAACCTTAGGTGCCCCACTAGCCATGCCTCTAAGCACCACTCTCTTACCATTTGCTGCCCTAAACTTGAGCTCCATGGTCTGAAAGTTTTGTGAGTATTTTCCCAATGAGTGTAGCCACTGAATACCAAGGATAACATTAGTGTCACCTAGGTCCACCACATATAAATCTTTTGTGACTGTGTAATTGCCCAATGTGATAGGCAACTGTGGAACCCTCTGTGTGCATGACATATTATATCCATCTACCACCATCACATTAAAACCCTCAAAGTTCTTTGCTGGTAGCCCCTACTTCGCCACTAAGGCTGCATGAATGAAGTTGTGGGTGGCCCCACTATCAATCAACACTGTGATGCGTTGAACCTGCAAAATTCCTCTAACTCTGAAGGAGTTGAATCTAGGTGTGCCAGATAAAGTAGCAATGGTGCTACTCTTGTCCTGCTCTTGGGGTTGCTCCTCATCTGAGCTGTTGTCATCACTGTCCTATGACTGCTCATCATCACTATCCTCACTCTCTAATTTGACCTCAATGAAATGAACCTTGCCTTTACCTGGGCAACGGTGGTCAGGCTCCCAATGTTCCTTGCAATGGTAACATATTTCTTTTCTCCTGCATTCTTTGCGGTACTCTTCTTCTTGATCACTCCTCTTGTTTCCCTTCTTCTGACTAGGATTCTTGCCCTTGTTCTTTTGGAGAACAAAGGGTTTAGAAAGGGGTTTACTACTGGGTTTGGAGTGCTCCATATCTCTAGCTTGAGTGATCGCATCCTGTAGAGTGTTAGACTTGAAAGCCTTAATCCAACCATGAAGTGGCTCGGATAGACCCTCAATGAAAAGCATGACCAATCTCTGCTCCAATATATCTATCACCATAACTGCCAACCGTTGGAACTTTGAAATATATGTATCCACTGATCCACTCTACTTAATTTGTGCTAGCTCTCGGAAATGAAGCTCAGGATCCTTCTGATCAAATCTATCCATAATTTTTTGTGTGAACTCCAAATAAGAAGTGATGTTGGCATGCCCCAATGTGACAAGCCCATGATACCACCACTCATGTGCTTCACCCTCCAAATGTAGTGTAGCATACTTAATGGCTTCTGTCTCCAACATGGGGTTAAGCTGGAAATAAATATCCAACTTTTGTACCCATGCTCTGGTTGTGCATTTACTAGACCCATCAAAGGAAGGGATTGAAAGTTTCCCAACCTTGCGTTGTAGATCCTGGTTCTTTTGTCCTCTATTGTTGTTTCTAGGTCTATTCTTGTACTTGATAGTACAAAAGTCCTGCAATGACATGGCAGCACAAAATTCATCTCCCAAAGATTGATATTCTCTCAAATAGTCTGCAAAACATTCTCCTTGTGCTTGCTGCTCCTGATTTCCAATAGCATGTTCTCCCAAGAATTGAGGCATGAGAGGCCTTTGAGTTACCCTGCTAGCTGTCCTAGCATTACTCCGAGCTGTTTTACTTGCTTCTGCATTGTTATCATGACCCCTGTTATGTCCATTCTGTCCATTGGTCCCATTATTTCCATTGTTGTTTCTATCACTATTAAGTTGGTTTAGAGACTGTATCATCTCTTGCCGACCTCTAACCATTTCATCAAGCATTTTTTGTTGACCTCTAGTTATGTAAACTGCCTTGCCAAATCTGATGTAAAAAACCTTGATTTTTCTGCTTTAGACAATTTGACAAACACTTTGTTTGCAACCTTTATACTTGCTGGTTTAGTGTTTTAGACTTTAGTTTGATTGTTCTTGCTTGGATTGATACCAAGTATGTTTTGAATGCTTGTAAATGATCACTAAGATGTCTAATCAAATAACTAAGATGCAAATGCGATTCTTTTTGTATTTTTTCATATGCAAATGCGATTCTTTTTATATTTTCAGATGCAAATATATGACCACATGAAAATGTGCACCTACAACAACTAGACATTAATACAAACACTTGGCATGCAAAGTAAATATACCATGATCATTGACAAGTAATAACTATACAACCTTATTCCTCCTTAATTCAATGTATGATGGACTGAATATAAATCATCTACAAATGCCAAGACTCTTTGCTTACAAATGTTTGCAAATGTATTACAAATCTGATATGGATATGCACCTACAGCTGCTACAAGGCAGTGACTATTATGAGGATGTAAACTATGCAAAATACATAAAGGAACCTGATGTAAATATGCCGATATGCTTGAGATGAGATGGCAGCCTTGTTGACAATGAAAATTCACTAAGCAATGATGAAATCGACCCTCCTTATGTGCCGCCCCTGTTCTGACTTGTAGCCTCTAATATAAATTGTTGCAACCTCCAATGCTCCTCAAGAAGGATCATAAATCACTGCCATAGCCTCTACAATGGAGCGATCCAAGCTCAAGGTGAAATCGATCCAAGATGTGACCTGTATGAGCAAAATCGTGGCTTCCTAGCCAACCGCCAATGTGATTGAAAAATGCAATCAAAATATAAGCAATTCCCAAAACGCCCTTAGATAAACAAGTCGACAATGCCTCTAATCTGCAAATAACCTCCAATGCAAACTCTAATTGACCTCCACAAACTTGGACCTTGGCCACTAAATTTGGCACAATGAGAAGACTGAAATATCTCCTCTAATAGCTGCAACCCTTCAAAAGATCTTTCACAACCTCAGTTATGTAAATCAATGAGTTTTCATTCCCAATGATCAATGACTGTAGAAATCGTAAAAACCCTAGGATTCCTCTTCTCCACAATAAACACATCAAAGCAATTGTCAAATCTTGGATGATAGAAGCTTGGTTGACCCCCTTTTTATACTTTTCTTCCAAGATGTTGGAAAATGTGCCTCAATCTTACTGGCATGTAAACTCCTGAAAGAGAAAAGTTCGTGAGACCCTTTGGAAGTCTTACCGACTAGTAGCTGTTTTCTAAATCTTTGAAGTGTTCAGATTGCCGAGACTTCGCATCTGTCTTGCCGACGGGAGTCATCGGCAAGACATGTTGATTGCTGTGAAAGTTTCCAACTCTTTCCGCTTGGGGAGATCTCTTGCCGACAGGTTGGTTTCTAATGGATATCGGGGAGACTCTTGGCGATGAGTGGCATTGGGGAGAGATGTGAACTTTTAGAATGACTCATTCCGACAAGATGTGTCTCGCCGACGGTTATACACGCGAAGTCATCGAGGTGACATGAAGGCTCGATAAGAGTTTAAGCGATGGCTGAGGTCTCGCCGAAAGGTTTGCACTCGGTATGATCTCCTGTCGATGGCTGTGGTCTCGACGATGGGTATATAACTTCGGTATGAACTCTTGGCGATGGTGTTTCTCTCGCCGACAGGATGGTGCATTCGATATGACCTCTTGGCGATAGCGGTGGTCTCTCTAACTATTCTGTATTCGGTATGATGTCTCGCTGATAGCGATGGTCTTGCCGATAGAGCTACATGAGTTGAACGTCGGTGTGAAGTCTTAGCGATAGCGATGGTTTGGCTGATGGTTCTGCAGTGGATATCGATATGATGTCTTAGCGATAAGGTGAGTCTGAGTGATAGTTTTGAACTCGATATGACTCTTGCCGATGGTGGTGACTCTGGGCGATAACGACAATTGGGCATTGTGGCATCAGGGAGACACGGCCTAGTGTCTCACCGACATGCAATACTGTTTGAATGCCTTGACCGAATGTCTATCCTACGTGGTTTGTTTTCGACCAATCAGAGAAGTGAAATGTGAACCGCTAGTAGTTGGACTGTTGCGGCCGTTCCTGTGAGGAAGATCAACAGACCATGAATGAGATGGATATACTTTGAAATCGAAGATGATGATCGGTTCGGTGAACAGTTCAGTGTGTGATCAGTGTGTATGAATTCAATTCAGAGAGCATTGTAACAGGGATGTTCTGTACAAGGTTGATCAAGGAAATTATGCTGCTGTAAATTGACATCAGAAGAGAAGTTTGTACTCTGTATGTAATTTTGTTTGTTGTAATACAAAGAGGCTTTTCTTGGTGTGGTGGGTTTTTCTCCTGTAAGGGTTTTCCCACGTAAATTTGGTGTTCAAATTGTGTATATTCATTTCTCTATTCTGTTAATCTTTTTCAAGTGTATCTTAATTGGACTGTAATTGTAATATTTAAAGTCACCTTTGCATTCTTCTCTGAGGTTTTGACGTTAGGAGAGTTTGTTTCGTACCTAAGCTTTCTTTACAAGTGGTATCAGAGCCTGGCCAGTTGTGTTATCCTTGTGGGTACGGTGGGTTTTTTGTGTCAATTCTGTTCAGTGGGAGTCTTGTAGAAGTTTGGTAATTCAAATTACAGATTAAGATGGCAAGCACGTTAGGAAAGATTGAAATTGAGAAATTCAATGGCAGCAATTTTGAGTTGTGGAAACTTAAAATGGAAGATCTGTTGGTTGATCGTGATCTTTGGCTTGTTGTGTCTGGAACAAAGCCTACAGGCATGAAGCAAGAAGATTGAGACCTTGCAGATCGAAAATCAAAGGGGCTGATAAGGCTCTGTTTATCAGACTCTGTTCTTCTGAATGTTCATGAAGAAAAGAATGCATCTTCTTTGTGGAAAAGACTGGGTGCTATTTATCAGGGCAAGTCCTTGGTGAATAAGTTGTTCTTGAGGAAGAAGCTGTACTCTTTGAAAATGCAGGAAGGAGCATCTGTTGCTGATCATTTGAATGCTTTCAACATGCTGATTGCTTAGTTAGCATTTGTGGGTGTGAAGATTGATGAAGAAGATCGTTGTATGCTGTTATTATGTTCTTTGCCAGATTCTTGGGATCACTTGGTGATGGCTATTGGGAGTACGACATCCACTTTTAAGATGGAAGATGTTGTTGCTTCTTTGTTATCGAAACGATGAGAAGAAAATCTTCTGAGATGGCGAAGGAGGCTCTTGCTGTTAAAGGAAAATCGAAAAAAAAGGCAAGAAGAAGGACAAGAAGTCCAAATCCAAATTAGAGGGAGATCAAAGTCTCTTGGCAAGAAGTCCAAGGTGAAGTGCTGAAATTGTGGGCAACCTAGTCATGTCCGAAAGGATTGTAAAGAGGAGAAAAAGAAGAAGTATTCTTCTGACAATGATTCTTCTCAAAGTGATGCAGACGCTTTCATTGCAGCCTTGGCTACACAAGCATTAGATGATGTCTGGCTAATTGATTCTGGAGCATCTTTCCACATGACATCTCATAGAGACTGGTTCACTAAGTATGAACAATATGATGGTGGAAGGGTGTATTTGGAAAGCAATTCATCTATGGAAATAGTTGGCTATGGAAGAGTCATAATTCAATTCCCTGATGGAAGAGTAAAGGGAATCAATGATGTAATGCATATACCAGGTCTGACTCAAAATCTACTTTCTGTTAGTAAGCTGAATGATATTGGAGTGCAAGTCACGTTCTTTGGAAATGGCTGCAAGATGACTAGAGGCTCAATGGTGCTAGCTAGGGGTGCTTGTATTGGTACCTTGTATTAGCTGGATGTACGTGCTGTGCAATGCAATAGTGTCTTTGTAAAGTCACATAAAGCTACTCATAGAGAAAAAGAGGAAAAAGTTCTCGATAGTGCAAACTCTATGGAAGTTAAACTTCCAGCAGAAAAGACTATGCTCTGGCATCATAGGCTAGGCCACATTGGAGAAAAAGGTTTAAAAACCTTGAAAAATAAAAACCTGGTTGAGGGGCTTGATTATTGTAACCTCGAATTTGAGTTTTGTGAACATTGTATATATGGTAAACAACACCATGTTTCATTTTACTCCAATCCTCACAAATCTTCTGATTTACTTGATTACATTCATTCTGATGTGTTTGGTCTAGTAAATGTTCCTTCTTTGTCTAAATCAAGATATTATGTATCGTTCATTGATAATTATTCAAGAAGGGCATTTGTTTATTTATTAAAAAGTAAATCAAAAGTGTTCAGTCGTTTTAAGGAATTTAAAAACTTTGCGAAAAATCAGACTAGAAGAAAAATAAAAATATTAAAGACTGACAATGGCAACGAGTTTTGTTCTGATGAGTTCGAGAGGTATTGTAAAGATCATGAGATTAAAAGACATAAAACTACATCCTACACTCCGCAACAAAATGGAGTTGTTGAAAGGTTCAACAGAACAGTGATGGAAAAAGCACAAAGTATGCTAAGCAGTGCTGGCTTGGAGGAGAAGTTCTGGGCTGAGGCAGTTGCAATAGCATGTTACTTAATAAACCGTTCTAATTCCGCTCTTGTTGAGAAAACACCTTTGGAAGCGTGGTCTGGAAAGAAGCCCTCTCTGAGACACATTCGTGTCTTTGGCTGCGAGGCATATGCACATGTGCCGAATGAGAAAAGATCTAAATTTGAAAACAAGGCTGCCAAATGTATTTTTATTGGTTATAGTGCTGGCATAAAAGGATACAAGCTTTGGAATTTTGATACGGAGAAGGTTCTATACAGCAGAAGTGTTATTTTTCGTGAGCTAAAGCCTTCTACTTTGGATCTACAATCAGAGACAAAATTTGAAGATAAAAATGATGTAGTTGAAATTCCTCTGACACCAGATAAAGAGGAATTGAAAATTCAAAATGTACTTGAAATTGAGGAGAGCTCAAGTAGTTCTGAGAGTTCTGAAGAAGAAGATCAACCTCAGCCTCAACCTGTGAGGAGGTCAACACATGAAAAAAAGCAACCTGATAGGTATGGGTTTTCTTTGTTAGATTCTACTTGTGCCTATGCTCTAATTTCCAGCACTGATGAGCCTAGGACTGTGAAAGAGGCATTTAGAATGTCTGATTCAAATTTTTGGTTGGAAGCCATGAATGAGGAAATGGCATCATTAGAAAAGAATGATACTTGGAGTTTGGTGCCCTTGCCTGAAGGCAGAAAAGCTGTTGGCTGCAAATGGGTATTTAAAAAGAAAATAGGTCTGGATGGCAATGTGGAAAAGTATAATGCAAGGTTGGTTGCGAAGGGTTATTCCCAGGTAGAGGGAATTGATTATGGAGAAATTTTTTCTCCTGTAGCTAAGCTGACGTCTATCAAATTTCTCTTGTCACTTGCAGCAGCGTATGACTTAGAGATTGAACAGATAGATGTGAAGACAACATTTCTTCATGGTGATTTTGAAGAAGAGATTTATATGTCCCAGCCTGAGCACTTTGTGGAAAAAGGTAAAGAAAAACTGGTTTGCAAGTTGAAAAAATCTCTGTATGGATTAAAACAATCTCCTAGAATGTAGTACGAGAAATTTGACACTTTTGTTTTGTCATTGGGATTTGTAAGATCGAAATCTGATCATTGTGTGTACTACAAAGCTGAAGGTGATCGTATTCTTATTATTGCTCTCAATGTTGATGATATGTTGTTCATAGGCAATAGTAAATTAATGATTTCTGATCTAAAATCTCAGTTGTCTGCAAAATTAGAAATGAAAGATCTTGGTGCAGCTAGGTATATTCTAGGAATGGAAATAACCAGGGACAGGAAGAGTAGAAAACTTTGGCTTAGTCAGAGTAAGTATATTAATACTGTTCTGGAGAGATTTTGTATGAATGACTGCAAGCAGCTAGTTCCAGTTTTGCAGGGAACGAAGCTATCTGTTGAATACTGTCCAAAATCTCCTACTGAGATAGAGGACATGACCAAAGTTCCTTATGCTAGTGCAGTTGGCAATTTAATGTATGCAATGGTCTGTACAAGGCCAGACATTGCCCAAACAGTGGGAGTACATAGTTGTTTGTTGTACCCAAAACCAAAATTTTTGCTTCGCTAAGGCATTTTGCTTAATTGAGTCTTAATCTTGTTAAAGTGTTGTCAAATGGTCGCTTTTGGGGTTTTCAAATATGGAGTTGGTGTTAGTACCATGTCACCGTTACCAAGAGATTTTAGAAAAGTGAAAATTTGACATCAAAATTTTCTATCTCTGGAGAAGGGAGCACATTCTGAAATAGGCGCCCTATCTTTTAGGGGCTCAGATCCTGTTTTTAGGGTTTGTCACCTCCAGCAGACATTTGTCCGGCATCACGTCAGCTTCGCAGTGAGCTATCAAGTCTGTCAAACGGACCTGTTTTGTTCGAGTTACGGAAGATACAGTGTGAATCAAGGCGAAAACAAGAATTGGCTAACACTGGAGAAAAGCGCAGCTTTTCAGAAAGGCGCCCATCTTTTTGAGGTGCCAGACGTAGGTTTTTGACTGAATGCCATCCAAGACGTTTATCTCACATTCGTTCAAGCTTCGCGACGCATCCGTCAGTGGGTGAAGCGTTAGGTCAAATCTTAATCAAAATATATCGGAGAAAAAGCAAAAAGGCACATTTCGAAACTTAAGCTTTTCGAGGCCTTCTAATGCTTTCTTTCTGATGATTTCAGATATTCAATGTGTCCGTGTTATATTCAGCTTTCTGTTGCCTGTCTCCGTCAGATCAAAAGATGTCACATCAGCTTGCAGTGGAAGTTTTTATATTATTTTTGTCGTTTCTAGAAATGGCTAAGTCTGGGTGAAACTTTTAGAAAGGGACGCTCTTGTTTTCACCCTTAGACGGTATTTTAAGTAACTACTGTTGTAAATGAAAACGACAGCCCATGGTGAACACGAGTTCGATTACGAAGATTGATAAAGCGAAGTTATGAAGGATTTTGTTTTTTCCCTTCGTTTGAATCTGAAGGTAAAAATTTGACTAAAAACATGACTTTTGAAAGGCGCTTAGTTTTGAGCGGATATCGATTTTATGGCGTGCGGTATCAAATAAATTTTGATGGGTTTTACTCGGCTCATAGTACTGTCGGCGATGATCGAGATCGGTCGACCAGTGTCAGAGGATGAACAGAGGTCCCGACAGAGGTTTTAGCTTAAATTTTCATGAAATTTGGCTAAGTCTGGAATTCGCCCAAAAGTTCAAATTTGAATTTTCGAAAGTGAGTTGAATGGACGCCTTAACTGGAGTTCTGACTGCAGTTAGACTGAACGATTTCTGGGTTGTCATCTTCAGTTCATTTATTGGCATGTGGAGTGATCTTTCAGTTTGCATGTCGAGTTAACAGGTTTGCATGTTCAGTTAACTACCTTGCATGTTGAGTTAACTTGATTGCATGTTAAGTTTAACTGAAGATTATTGCTGAATGTCAACTGAAGTTTACATGCATGGCGATTTTGGTCAAAATTGTGAAGATTTTAGTGAAGATAGCGCTTCATCAAATGTCAACTGAAGTTCAAAAGGGACGAATTGAAGCATGAAGCATTATTTGGTGAAGCATGAAGCATTTTTAGTGAAGTATGGCGAATTTGAAGTTGATAACTTCACTCATGAAAAGGGTCGCTATTTTTAGTTTTTGAAAAGTGAAGCAAGATAATAGTGAAGATGGCGCACTTTTCAAGGAAAGGGCAACTTTAGTTTGAAAAGGGTTGCTATTTTTAGATTATAATTGATTAAAGCATGAAGTTGGCGCATTCTTGAAGGCTAACTGAACTTCCAAAAGGCTAGCTATTTTTAGCATAATTACTGCATGAATAAGGCGAGTTCCTTATATCATTCTTATTGTTAACTGAAGTTTGCAAAAGGGCACGCCTTAGGTCAAGTTGATGAATCCAAAGCAAGGTTGAAGGTGGCGAACTTGATAAAGATGCTAACTGAAGCTAAAATCGCATGGATGAGTTTAACTAAAGACTTGAAAGGCAAACCCTCAAGCACATCCACTTATTGAGCTTGTTCGAGTTCCAGTTAACTATTATGAGGTCCAATGAGAAGCCAAGCTCCATTTTAATGCATGCTTTATTTAGTACGAATTTCTTATGATGAAATTCTATATATTTCAAAGATGGCGTCCATTATTGCATGATCTTTTGCTCTGAAAGCTTGTATTTTCTTGAGCGACCAGCAAGCTTAAGGTGATTCAGGTGTCCGTTTTCAGCGTTCTTCGAAGCCACGAGCTCAGATTCTTCAGAAGAAGTCAATTCTAGACTTTATTTCCACTTTGCATGCAGGTTTTATAAAGATTCGAAGAAGAGATTTGCAGATTTTTCAGAAGCAGACAAGCAAAACTTTATATCTTCTGTCTTATTTCTTCTATTTCTCACCTTAGGTACTTTCTTCGCATGCCAGAGTAATTCAACATATTTTCAGAATCTGATCATCTGGGTTCTCATATTTCAGCGTTTGCAACAAGACCCACTTCTTAGTTTTTTTTGAGAAAATCGCCCCGTAGCCTTCATTCTGAAGCTCTGAGCCTTTTTCCGAGAATTTCTTTGCATGTGGGCTTGAATCACATTTTTTCGAGAATCCAGCTATCTGGGTTTGTTCAGAATTCAGTTGTGCACAAAACCCATGTTCCAGAATTTCTTCGAAAATTTCTCCTGTCAGAAGCTATTTTTAGCCTTGTTCAGTGTTTTTCAGAAAGTTCTTCAAACATATTCGACTTTATAGTCAAAAGTCACCATTTTCAAAATGCAGTTCAATCTCATTGATTACAAGGTGAAATCAGTCCTTACACATAATTTCACCAAGACTTAAGATACGGACCTAAATCATGTTTATCCAGTGGTCAATCTGAGCAGTTTAGAAGGTGTTAGCAGCAATTCGATGAGGAATCTTGAGCGTTCCGGGTTGCTGGCAGCGGCATCCATTCCTGTTTCTATCTTCGATCTTGAGTTCGTACTTGCTTGCAGTAAGCATTATGACTCGTCTTCACGACAGATCAGATCGGTTGATGGAAGAGTGGTTTGCAGTCTCAAGCCGAAGGACATAGAAAGATGTTTTGCTATTTCTCCTCGCTCAGATAACTTTGCTGTTGATCTTGAAGCTTGTGAGAAGATATGGGATGCTGATCATCAACGTTCACAGAGAAAGGTTGCTCAGAAATGGTTGACAATTCAGAAAACTAACTTGCCTAAGAAGGTTGGTCGTGGTGAATTTAAAGGAGCAGTTGCTGTTTTGATCACCTTACTCAATCGAGTTACCGGCCAGTCAGATGCTAATACTTTCCGTCCATGGATGTTCTACCTGATTACCAGAATCCTTGATGGCACAGAGCGTTTTGACTGGGCTATGTTAATTAGTGATTGCTTACATCAGCCGATTTCTAACTTTCTCAAGCATCACGAGTTTCATATGATATCTTATTTGGTTTACTTGGTGGCATTTCAAGGTAGTTTCAGACTTCTTAAAACCAATGGTACTCTCGGTGTTCAGCGTATTCATGAGTATTATCCACAACTAGAGTTTTCTCAGTCTGAGCAGGACTTCCGAGTGGTGAATGATCACTTTGCCATGAGAACCGTGAGGGATCTTGATGATGAGATGCACATTCGTATTTCAGCCGAGGCCAAATCAGCAATGGAGAATTGGGCAGATTGGTTCATACAGTTTCCTACTTTCACATACCTCCGAGTTTATGGTTATGTTGGAGAGCCTCTGATGTTGCCGAGATATCCGTCAGACAAGATTGTCTTTATGGAGTTCCTCAGGCAAATGCAGCACGTTCACTTCTTTCTTCGTAGTCGTCATAAGGCTGCGGCAAATTTTCCATTCTCATTGGGAATTTTCACATGTGATGCAGCAACAGATGCCAGGCGTATGTCTACTGAGATAGAAAGATTCAATTCAGCTAACTATCTTTGGCGTTCACCTTGGTCTCTGGAGTCATTATACTAAATCGGTTTGACGAATTTTTGCTCACTTGACGCAAAGTTACGGGCAAATTGTGAAGATGTAGTTAAGAGTTAGTAAATGCGTCACTATTAGACTTCTGTTGGTGGCTCTAAAATTACTTATCGAGGAAGATATTGATAGTTTGTCCGAGATGATGATGGAGAAGTTCTTCTCAATTCTTATGTTAAGGATCGAGTTGCTAGGCAGCCACTTCGCTCACCTGATTGGTATGCTAAGGAGAATACTTCTATTGAAGAGGTTTCCAGATCGGTGATCAAGACTAGTAAGTTGTTCTTGGAGAGCAAGCGAACATGAAGTCAGTTCCTGTAGCAGATCCGCCAAAGGATTTCTCGTCATTGCCTTCTACTTTACAGTAGAGACCCGAGGTCAAGCTTCCAGTATAATACCTGGAGGAGTTAGACTGCGATTAGAGGCGGGCTGGTGGAAACCGCAGGAAAGAGCTATTGGTAAGGCTGAGAAACAGGCAGGTAATTTCTGAGGTTCCAGTGGGGCGATTATTCAAAAGCCCCGAGCCTCAGTTGCCATAGTTCACCTCGTATTCACTTCTATTGATATAGATTACGAGGCACAGGCCACAAATTCAGGGATCGGAGACAAAACACCACAGGTTGATACATCAGGGACAGTCTCTCCGCGAATTGAAAATATTGTTCAGTCTTGTTGGCTCGAAAAGTCTTTGGGAAGACAAAGGCGTGAACCGTCATACAATCTTGATTTGTCAGAGTTTGGTGAGCCCTATCAGAAGAGATCAAACAAGAAGATTAAGAAACAAGTGCACATCGAAAAGACCCCTGAATCAGAGATTGTGATAGAAGTTGCAGTGCCTCCAGAGGGTAAAAGCTTGGATGAGGTCGAAGTGGGTGACTTTACATTCACTAAGGCAAATCTTGGCAGGACTACACGAGAGACAGATGTATCTCTTCTTAAGATTGTTACCAATAATCTTGAGGAGCGTATCACGAAGGATGGAGAAGATAAGGCTTTACTCAAAACTGAAATTAGTCAACTTCGTCAATACATTTCTGATCTTGTTCATGGGAATCCAAATAGAGCACCTGTTCTTCCTCAGCACACACCTGCAGAGAAACAAAAATTGGATCAGTTAGTCAGCCATGGCAGACTTTTGGATGATTGGATTGACAGTTTAGTTGCTGCTGGTAAAACTCTTCTTGCAGATTTGTATCAGTTGAGGAGTGAGGCACACAAACTCCGTCAGGGTATTCAGTTGCTGGATATTGCAGTTGCAGAGAGTTTGGCAAAGGATCGCGTTCTTGTATCTCAGTTATCAGTTGCATGCGATGCTTTGGCGATGATCGAAGATCAAGAGAAAGTCTTCACTTGGAGAGAGCAGCACCTTCTCAGAACAGAAATATGTGAGAAAATCTCTTCCAAGTTATTTTCACTGAAGGATGACGTAGTTGGAGTGCTTGCACTTGTCAGTGGCTTCGTTGTTCAGATTCCGTGTCATTATCTTCTCGAAGATGGCACGTATGTGGAGTTAGAAAAAGTTCAAGCAGAATTCGAGAAGCTGATTTGTGACAGCCTCGAAGGTGAACCTAGGGCGCCAAAGTTAGAGAATGTTTCAGTAATTGCAGCCAGTTTGAGAAAGGCGACTGAAGAATGCAAAGATGGTGTGCACACAATTACTGAAAGTGGCGGAGAACTAAAGAAACACACTGTTATTTTTAGCAGCATCAAAGTGCCAGATGACAGGGAGATCGATGAGTTCTTGGTCGAAGTGTTAGACCGAGTTGACATGGAGTGATCTGTCAGTTAGAATGTGCAGTTAATTTCTAGGGTTGAGTCCTGAGCAGCAGTTAACTTGACTTCCAGTCTTCAGTTCACTTGCTGACTTAACACATGCTTATCTCATCCTCGGAGTTATCAACACAGGAGTTAGGGTTAGGGTTTCTAGTTAACTGAAGGTAGTGGCGTTCGCTTTTGCTTTATGGAACGTGCATGTGCACATTTGTCCAAATTAGGTTATTTAATACCGATTCTGGCGGGGTGATTTGCCCGATTAGCTGTATAGTTTACTTTATTAGGGTTGGTATGACTTGCATGCATTGCAAGAGCGTAGTGAACTCACGGGTGATTTTAGGGTTACTACACCTTGATGTATATAAATAAGGCTTTGCTCATTTATGCAAAATAACTTTGCTTGAGAGAAATATATGCTCGCCTCACCTTGCCCTCAATATTGCTCTTTTGGTATTCATTCATGTGTCTTCATTGTGCAATTGAATTTGTTATGTCACATAGGGTTTCGAAAGATTGTAATGCTGGATTCTTCCATAGTTTAGAGAAATCTGTCTTGTGAATCTTTTATTGTTATGATCAAACGTTATGCCACACAGGGTTTCGTAAGATTGTAATGATAAAACCGTTTTGTGAAGTATTTACTATGCTGATAGAATGTTATGCCACATAGGGTTTCATAAAGTTTTCATGGTGAATCTTCTCTTAGATTAGGAAATCTGTTTTGTGAAACTTTTATCATTACGATTGAGTGTTATGCCACATAGGGTTTCATAGAGATTTTGATGATAAAAGCTGTTTGTGAGTCTTTACTATGCTGATTAAGTGTTATGCCACATAGGGTTTCATAAGATTATCATAGCAAATTCTCAAATCTGTTTTGTGCTTAATAGACTTGTTCAGATTGAGATAATAGTTGCGCCACCTTGCCTTCAAGTAGAGAATCTGAATCCGTTTATCGTTTGATAGTCATAACCTTGCTCCGTTTCCTCTTGCTCTGTTTTCCTGAGGAGATTGGATAGATATAAGTTGTAGTTTAGTTGATTTGCGAAACTAGAGAAAACTCAGCTGCAACGTGTAAGTTCTTTCAAGAAAGCCTTGTGCCTCTAGCAGCTGAAACAAAAAGACAGGACATAGTTTTAGCTTATTTTCCTTTGCAAGTACATTTGTCAAAGCATAACGAGGGAGCTTCCCCTCCATAATTTGAAGAGCACTCATTACTTAGTGTACATAGGCTGTTCATAACAACTTCTACTCCAGAGGTGTTAGTTGTTACGCCAACATTGTTTTATGGCAAATACTGGAAGGACACATTGGGATGCTGTGAAAAGAGTGTTTAGATATTTGAAGGGCACTTCAGAATATGCTTTGTGTTACCATGGAAATTTGGTTGAATCATAGAGGACTCTCAGCATTCGAGGCTATGTGGATTCTGATTGGGCAGGGGACATTGACAACAGAAGATCCACCAGTGGATATATTTTCATGATGAATGGTGGTGCAGTTAGTTGGATGAGTAAGCGGCAGACTGTAGTTGCTTTTTCCACTACAGAGGCAGAATACATGGCAGCAACACACGCCTGTAAAGAAGCAATCTGGTTAAAACGTTTATGTTCTAACATTGGGTTTGATGCAGGAAAAATTACAATTTACTGTGATAGTCAGAGTGCTATTTGTTTGGCGAAAAATCCTACTTTCCATGACAGGACAAAACATATTGATGTTCAGTATCATTTTGTACGAGATATGGTGGAGGATGGAAAGGTCTCTTTAGAAAAAGTGGATACTCTGGAAAATGTTGCAGATGCATTGACGAAGCCAGTGAGCACAGACAAGTTTAGGTGGTGTGCCAGTTCGATGGGCCTTAGTGCCCATGAATTTCAGTAGTTTTGTTGTACTCTGGAGGTGTCAGTAAGATCTTCGTCAAATGGGAGATTGTTGGAAAATGTGCCTCAATCTTACTGGCATGTAAACTCCTGAAAGACCAAAGTCGGTGAGACCCTTTGGAAGTCTTACCGACTAGCAGCTGTGTTCTAAATCTTTGAAACGTTCAGATCGCCGAGACTTCGCTTCTGTCTTGCCGATGGGAGTCATCGGCAAGACATGTTGATCGCTGTGAAAGTTTCCAACTCTTTTCGCCCGGGGAGATCTCTTGCCGACAGGTTGGTTTCTAATGGATATCGGGGAGACTCTTGGCGACGTGTGGCATCGGGGAGAGATGTGAACTTTCGGAATGACTCATTCCGACAAGATATGTCTCGCCGACGGTTATACATGCGAAGTCATCGAGGTGACATGAAGGCTTGATAAGAGTTTAAGCGATGGCTCAGGTCTCGCCAAAAGGTTTGCACTCAGTATGATCTCCTGCCAATGGCTGTGGTCTCGTCGATGGGTATATAACTTCGGTATGAATTCTTGGCGATGGTGTTTCTCTCACCGATAGGCAGGTGCATTCGATATGAACTCTTGGCGATAGCGGTGGTCTCTCTGACTGTTCTGTATTCGGTATGATATCTCGCTGATAGCGATGGTCTTGCCGATAGAGCTACATGAGTTGAACGTCGATGTGAAGTCTTAGCGACAACGATGGTCTGGCCGATGGTTCTGCAGTGAATATCAATATGATGTCTTAGCGATAAGGTGAGTCTGAGCGGCAGTTTTGAACTCGATATGACTCTTGCCGATGGTGGTGACTCTGGGCGATAACGACAGTTGGGCATTGTGGCATCGGGGAGACACGGCCTAGTGTCTCACCGACATGCGATACTGTTTGAACGCTTTGACCGAATGTCTATCCTACGTGGTTTGTTTTCGACCAATCAGAGAAGCGAAATGTGAACCGCTAGCAGTTGGACTGTTGCGACTGTTCTTGTGAGGAAGATCAACAAACCATGAACGACATGGATATACTCTGAAATCGAAGATGATGATCGGTTCGGTGAACAGTTCAGTGTGTGATCAGTGTGTATGAATTCAATTCAGAGAGCATTGTAACAGGGATGTTCTGTACAAGGTTGATCAAGGAAATTATGCTGCTGTAAATTGACATCAGAAGAGAAGTCTGTACTCTGTATGTAATTTTGTTTGCTGTTATACAAAGAGGCTTTTCTTGGTGTGGTGGGTTTTTCTCCTGTAAGGGTTTTCCCACATAAATCTGGTGTTCAAATTGTGTATGTTCATTTCTCTATTCTATTAATCTTTTTCAAGTGTATCTTAATTGGACTGTAATTGTAATATTTAAAGTCACCTCTGCATTCTTCCCTGAGGTTTTGACGTTAGGAGAGTTTGTTTCGCACCTAAGCTTTCCTTAGACAAGAAAAGGTCAACCCTTCTAGAAGCTTCCCTTTTAATCATTTAAAATAATATTTTGTTTGCACTTTAATAATATTAAAATATGACCGTATAAATAATAAATTGAAATGGCCCCTTCTTAATGACAAATGACCTCTCAAGTCATAAAGTGCAAATATAACATTGTATAATAAGAAACTCCTTATTTCACTAATTCCACTGAATCCAGGAATGAAAACCAACTAGGTATCTGCCCCAAAAGACCCCTTAACCATGCTCATTAGCCTACGAGGGTCAGCTGATAGCGTAATCCTGCTGAGAACTGATGTCTAGCTGGAAGGGAACATTACAAGCTAGGTCATTAAGAATCTGATGAATGCTGCCCTCTGGTATGCCATGTCTATCACCCATGATTTCTTCCTTTGATGAAGAGTCTAGTTCATATGGACCCAAACCTCTTCTGTGTCTTCCGAATATGTTCATAACATCCCACTAACTTCACAGGTTGGCAGGAAGCTAGCTCTGATACCATTGTAAAGTGCCTTGCGAAATCTGACCTGAATTTTCACTTTTTGGTGCTTGAGGAATTTCGTCAAACACTTGTCTTGCAAATTGCTCTTGGCTGGTAAGGGTTTTCTGTTTTGTTTTTCTCTTTGAAATGATGATGAAATGCATTAAAAGACTTGTCTAAACAGTACCAAAAGACTTCCAATGCAACTGAAATGTAATGCAAGTATTTTTTTGATTTTCAAATGCAAATAGATGACTGAGTTTCATGCAAATGTGCAGCTATAGCAAACTAACATTTTGTCAAACACCTTATGTGCAAACCCAAACTCCAAAGTATTGCAAATATATTGTCTCCAAACTGATTACAAAATATAACTATCACTGATTTACAATGATAAAGATGATGAACTCCCATACACTACCAAACTTATAATGTAATGTTGTTGGTATGACAGCAATATTATGAGACTAATGCAATTACAATGCTACTATAAAGACAACGATGCAAAATTGATTCTAAAATTTAAATGTTTACAATATAGAAGAACTTGGATCGAGGGCTGAAAGTAGCTATACCAGCAATACAAAAGACCAATCAATTGCTCCCAAAATCGTCATATTTTGTTCTCAGAATGCAGCGCCTCTTCTCCTTAATGATCTGCAATTCTTTTTCAAGCCGAGACGGACTTTTATTTGTCACCAATATCAAAATCGAACCTGCAAGTATTGAGCCCAGATTTGCCACTGAAATAAATTCCAAATTGCTGTCAAGAGGCCACACCTAAGTGCCAAGAGAAGCCATGATGTCTCACTATGCAACAGATATAAAAATCGATTTCTTCTTGCAACTAAAAAATCATCATAAACTGAAAATCGAATTCTCCAAAGGCTGCCAAAAATAATGAAAATTTTGCAAATGATTTCTCCCAATCGATTCCCCCAAAATTTGGTCTTGGATCATTAAATTTTGCTCCAAATTGGAAGATTGAATTCTCTTCCACTCAAGTCTAGCTAGGGTTGATCTTTCACAACCAAACTTGGTATCCTAGAGTCTTCAAACCCTTGGACAATGCAAACAATCAAGCTTATACCACACAGGCATGAAAATAGATTATCTCAAGATACAATCAAACAACTTACAATCAACTCCTTAAAAAGAATTCACAATCACCTCCAAGAAGCTTCTAGAAAATAATATTATTTTATTCTCGAGTGAGTTTATAATATAACATTTATTTTAGTCATTTTATTAAATTAATTAAATATAAAGCTATCTTATGATATTATTTTATTGAGATAACTTTACAAATAATTAATTTAATATTTATTCCCTTATTTCTCCTTTTAGCCTTCAGGAATAAATAAAGGCTAAAATAATCTTCGGGTGGCTACTGAGAAGGGAACATTACATCAACAATCTATTAGTCATTTTAAAGCACCATCCAATGGGATTGAAATTCAAGTATTACTGGCTTGATTACCAATTCGACCCCACCCTTATTCCTCAACAAGTTTGTCGTGAGATCAAGTTGGGATCCAATAAGAGCCATTCTATTTGCCTGAGCATTCTCCTTTCTGGGTATCACTATATGTTGATAGATCCAAAAGACTCTAGAAGATCCCATATGTGGTTCTTGTATACTTTCATGGGTGAATTCTTGGTTGTGCACAAGATTCTATCTTGTTTGATCACTAGCTTTGAGTTGCGATATGTTTGGAGTTCACTAATGAAGAGAATGTTGAAAGTCGCTATATATCCTTAATTGAAATACGATGCTTATAACCAGATTTTAGCCTCATATTAACGATATAACAAAAATTATTCAAGTTTGATAAAAAATAGTAAACACAGAAAATCAGACCAGCAAGTAAGAGAATCACCAATATAACGCAACTTCTTCAAAGCAGCTCGGAAAGACTTCAAACAACAATCAACTGAAGCCTCTAATCAAGGCGTCCAAACTCCATCAGTCAAAACGTGCCAAATCAGTAGCAATAAATTGACACGAATTCCAATGCAACCAGCAAGAGATGGTACAACCTCCAGGAAGGGTTGACCTCTTGAAAATTAGATACTAAGAAATAAAATCTGATACTTTGCAAGACTGGGCACCCTACACATTGAAACAGCATGAGCCAAAACCCAGAACCAAATAAAAATCAGTGTCTAAGTTACGAGCAGAAATTTGCTTCAGCCATACTCTTCAACAGTACAAATAGACTTTACATCAATAATCTGTCTGTAATAATTCAGAATTTAAGCACTATCCGCACTCCTGAGTGAAGCACGGTCTTCAGTAGCCATGTAGGAAGCTATCGTTTCAAGTCCAAAGAATGGTGAAGGGTGTTAGGAGGGTTCTCCTCAAAATAGCTTTGAATTCAATTCAGCAACATAACATGACATAATTTCAAAAGATGCAAATGAAGGAGCAAGGACTGAATAAAAAAACTTTTCTTAGCATTCAAAACACTTTAGTAACCTCCAAGAAATAATTTTAATCACTTCATCTTCCAAAGAGGGACGCCCAAACATCAAAATGCAATTATAATATTAAATTAGTTTTTAACACATCTCCCTAGGCATCCAAGATAAAAGGTAATTAATTTAACTTTTAAAAATATTAAACTTCTCCACTTAAGGCGTCCAAGACAAGTTCCCTCTTTTAAAACAACTTAAAGTCATTCCCCTAGGCACGAGGTCCAAAAAACAACATGGAGAAATGATTAAGTTATTAAAACTTAGCTCCAAGAAGAAAGAAGAAGCCAACGCCCAACTGAGTTTGTAATGTCCCCGATTTCGTGAGCATCAGGGTTTAGCCTATTCTTGACTCTCATAGGCTAAGGAGCTCGGTTAGAGGGTCTTCTTCAAGCAATTACCTAGTCAATGGATGGTGGTTTCCTGGATTCAGTTGATTTGGAGAAATAAGGAGTTTTTGTTGAGTTATAATGTTTAATTATTATTAAAGGTAACTTTAATAATAATTATTATTTTAATATTATTTTATATTTGCACTTTATATTGTAAAGTGATATTTTAATATTTGTAAAGTTCAAATAATAATATATTATTTTCAAAGATTATTCAAGAAGCTTCTAGAAGGAGGTTGACTTCTCTTGGGAAAAAGTATAAAGCAAGGGTTAGCTATGCTTCTATCATCCAAAAATTGTTATTTGAATTTGATTGTTTATTGTGGAGCCTAGGGTTTCTGCATTCGATCATTGAGACCGAAAGCTCTCTTTGATTGGCATAACTGAGGTGGTGAAATATTCCTCCGAAAGGTTGCAGCTGAGAGGAAGATACTTCAGTTTTCCATTTGTGCTTCATTGCAAATTTTGTGGCCTTTGGCCAAATTTGGAAATAGAGAATTCTTATTAGTTTATTGAGGCATTTAGAGAGTATTTGCAGATTGAGGAAATCATTGAATTGCTTGAGGAGGATGACTCATTGAAGGATTCGATTTATTCAATTGCTGGCCATTAAATTTGTGTGATTTTCTCCAAGCTGGGCGCACTAGAAAAAGGGACGATTTTGGGAGAAAAGAGCATATTAAAATCTGAAAATATTAAGGGATGTTCATTGAACATCTAGAAAACATAGTCCGCTATTTTGGAGGGTCAAGACAGTCATATTTGTGAAGAATCGAATTGAAGGATAGTTCTGATGCAAATTACAGTCATACTATAACAGTGTTGAGAACCCACGTTTTGCTCTTGGTTGGTAATTACTACATTGATTTGGCTTGTGACTTGATTCTCCCCATTGCTAGTGTCTTGGTGATGGCATTTGGAGCTTGATTGGATGGTTGATGGCTGCGTATAATTTATGGCAAAAGGATTCAGATCAGAACAGGGGCGACTTGGTTTCTAGTTGTAAGAGCAACATTTTGTCATATACTCCCTCAGCATAAATTATCTAGGTTTCTATATCAGCATTGTCTTTCAATTAGTTGGCATTTCATCATGCATATTAAGCATTGTAACAATTAGTCATTCATAGCTGCATTATATAGTCAATAGTTGCTTTTTCAAATCAGACTTTGGCATTGTAATTGGACATTGGTTGTGAAGCCAAGAGTCTTGGCTATCTATCTAGCATTGTACTCAAACTGCCATTCAATGAAGGAGTTATAAGTTATATGCCAAATGCTTGATGTAATCTTCATGCTGATTAGAGTATTAGTTTGCATGCCAATTGTTTGACAAAATGTCAATTGACTGTAGGTGCATAATTTACATGTAGAAATTATATATATGCATTTGAAAAGGCAAAAGAAAGTCATATATGCATTTAGATTATTGTTTAAACATTGTAGTGTTGAATTTCAAGCAATTGGAGTATTCTATTATCATTTTTCAAGCATACAATCAGACTGAAATTACATTAGAAGTGTTTGACAATATTCCTTGGAGTCAAATCAGCATTTTAAGGGCAGATTGGGCAAGGGATATTATAGAGTTGCCTTACTGCCAAAAATAGACTAATGGATTAGAAATGACTGTGCTGTTGCTAGGATGACACTACCATAAATAGAACTTACTAAAAATAACAAACTACTATAAATAGTAAGTGTTCCCAAACTTCATTTAAACACAAACTGGGCAGCTGTCATGACTTACGAAAAATACTAAGTGTCTGGAAAGGTTAATAGAATTAGATGCGTGTTATACCCCCCTGGAGATCTCTGAAAAGCCAAAAAAACCTAGAAACCTTTCCTGCATGCAAGGTACCAGATAGGAATGCATGTCATTTTTCGTGAAATGCATGTTACCTCATCTTGAAGCTCTCCAAAAACCCATAAAGCTCCAAAAAGCTCACTACCAAACTCCTACATGCAAGCCATCAAAAGCTCAACTGAAACCTCCTATAAAATAGGAAACCCTAATTTGCAGTTCTGATCAGCCTACAAATTTTCGGAAATAGGCTATCAGTCCACAAAGAGCGTAGGGCTAAAATGGGGACATTATAGTTCGCCTTTCCCAAAATTACTTGTCCTCAAGCAATACCACTACACTCCAAACATTAAACTGATCAAGTCCAAACCAAATTGGATTGTAGGGTCCCATATCCATCTTTGAAAAGGCCCACCAAGCTGATGTTGCACCACTTTGGTCTCACAAATGAAGCCATTGTACCAGAACTGCGCTAACCTTCCCTGCAACCTCAAAGAGTTAACATGCATGCAATTCAAACTAAGAAACATAGAAGGATTGGAATCAAGAACCGTCAGTATCTCACACCCAAAAGACTTTGAGGAGTCAATATCTGCAATGCTAATGACTATCACCATTTTGAGCATAGAGAAGAATAATCTAATTAACTCAAAAACATTTTCATCGGCATAACTCCTCAAAGTGTTAAGTAGAGTCACGACTGCCCTTGTGACTCCTTCAAGGCTTCTTGCAAAGAAGAAAACAACTCTTTGCAAAAGCTGATTAGTTTCATCCTCAAAACTCCTAAAGGATGTACAATGCCTCCTTTGAATAATTCTAATATATCCAGGAAGACTTCTGAAAACTTTCACCAATCTCTCTCCAAGAGTCTCAAAAAGTTGAACCAAATCAAGCATTGGTTCACTGCCCCAAGCATAAGTACAAGAAAATGCACAAAGATAGCCACTGAAACGAACTTGAACACTATCTAAATATAGACTCATATCACTCCAAATCCTCATTTCTCCGATTTGAGGCCAAAAATCATCGCTGATAAAAGATTGGAAAGTCTAAAAATGAATGCACCAGCTGTCGAAGAAGACTGAAATGGTCAACTTGAGATCTGATTTAAGAAAAATCAACATCCAAGAGATAAACAGCTGCTGCAAAATTGAAAATCAGCATCCAAATATCACATCTGCTCATATCCACAGCTGAAAACAATCTCTCTGAAGATTTCATCACAGCAAAGAGAACCATTCTTTGCTCAAATTTTTCTCTCAAACCACCATAAAATGAACTTTGAGAGTAGGAAAGTCTAAATTTGGCTTTTCCGAGCACCTTCGGAATTTACTATTTTTAGTAAATTCTATTTTGGCAGTGGTCCTGTTGGTTTCGGCACGGTTGGCTCTCATCTTCAATCTGTCCAGTTGGTTTGATCAATCTTGGCCTTGGGATGCATTTTGGGAGAGATAAGTTCATTTTATTTAATAATGTTATGTTAATGTTATATTTTAATGTTGACCCCCCCCCCCTTGGCCTAGCTGCATCACTTAAAGTTGTTCTTAAAAGGTGTTTTTCATGGGTGGGCGCTTCATTGAGGAAATTTATTATTATTCTATGGTCTATTCCATGCTTGAGTTGGACGCCATCTTTGAGGAGGAGATTAATTTAAAATTAAAGTCAAATATTGCTTGGAAAAGTGGGACGCCTTCTCTTGGAGGGAAAAGGTTGAATTCAAATTTGAAAATTAGGGTTTCTAGAAGCTTCTGGAGGGTCTTCACGAAATTATAAAAGGGAGTCTTGGGTCTTCATTTGATCATCTGATATCTTGAGTAATGTTATGCTGCCGAATTGGTGCTGGACTGCTTCGAGGAATGAATGCCTCCTAGCATTGGCTCGACTTCGTGCTTGAGAGATAGCACCTAGTGGGGAGGTTTGCTGATTATTGAGTGGATTCTGTAGTGAGTTTTGCTTTGTAGTTGTTGTTATGCATTGTAATTCAGTTATTTGCAAAATTAATCAAAAATCTGGAGTTGCTGGAGTGTGTTGCAGATTGAAGTTTTGACTCATAACTTCTTGTGTGATTTTATTTTGGTTTTGGGTAGTTTACCCATGCATTTTCCAGTTAAGGGCGCCCCTTTATGAGAAGTTTGGGAATTTTTAATGAAGTCTTTTATTTTATAGAGCAAAATCGCCCCTCCCTTGCAGCCGTACCATTCTGTACTTGCATTGGGGTTCGTGCAAAAATAAACACAGCAGATTGGAGTCATTTCATGGTTCTTATTTGGGTGCCATCATGTTAGGAAGACAATGCATTTGGTTTGAGGTCATTTGGTTGAGATTTGAGTGAGTTGTGAGCATTTCATTAAGATTCTGTGTTGCTGGTTAAAAGTTTCAGTCCTTGGTTCAGTCATATCAGTCTGCATTTAGGCTGTCATTTGAGTTGGGTTGGTGTTAGGAAGTCATAATAGGCATTGTGGAAGACACATTTACTATTGCAACAATTTGAAGAGCTCTAATCCTTGATCTTGCAGGCATTCTACATCTCATTGTAAGCTGGACAGTAGTACTGTCAGCATCTTTCTTATTCTTGCTTTTCATACTTTGTATTGGCCACTGAATAAGTGGAAGAGGCTGGCTTACCGCCTATTTACTTTGAGTTGCATTGTAGTTTTAATATCTCCGCCATATGGTCACCTCATTTCCATTCTAGATTGGGTAGCACATACTTGGTGTTGAGTCACTTTTAGCATTGTAATTGATAGGGAACCTCTGACCATATGCACACCGTCATCTGGCGCATCCTTGGTTAGAGTTATTTCAGTTTGTGCTTTGCATCGAGACCCTCTGACCACATGCTAACACCTTGCCCATCTCGGGATCCTGGTGTACATCCTTGGTTAGAGTTGAATTCTGCATTGTTTAGTTATTTGCTAACCCTAACGGGTGCATGTTGTTTGTAATCGCATTCCAAAAAATTAAAAAAAATTGGCTCGGAATATTTCAGTGGTATTAGAGCCACGCATCCTGCCATCCTGTGAAACAAACCTTCTATGAGTGACAGAGAACAGAGATACTTAGCAAGGGAATACAAGAAGGCTACCAGTCAGTTTCAGTGGCATCAGGCTCTGGAAGGTCAGACAGCTTCAGAGGTATTAAGAGCAAATTGGGAGTCTTCTCCGGGAGAAGAAATGGGGGATAATGAGAGGACATCGGGTGGTAACAGAGATGATAGTGGGAAGGGAAGAGAAAGATCGTTAAGTCCGGGAAAGAGGTTCGAGAGGAAGATGGATGCCTTAATGGATATGGTATCTTTCATGATGGGGAAAGTGGGTCAGAACCCAATTCCACAGAACAATCCAGGACATAGGGGAGAACACAGTGCCACCAACCAGCATAATGGACATGCTGCTCAGCCTGCTTCAAATAGCACGTACATTTCTTCCAGGCCATTCAAACCCACCTTGGCACCATTAAACCCTCAACTTGATCCAGAAGAAAATGCATCTTTTGTGGAACAGTTGAGACTCGGCCGTGCTGAGTATGATTCTCTCCCTGATGAAATTAAGATAGATATGTCTTACAATGATTTTATGGATCATAAAAGGAAGAATAAAGGACAAGGAAGACATCATGAACAAAGGAGAACAGCAGTACATGGGGATTTGCATCAAGCTATCAACAAGGTTATGCTTCCACATTTTGATGGGAGTGACAACAGTTCAGCAAGAGCTTGGATACAAAAGTTAGACAACTATCTAGCTCTTAGACCCATGGCAGAAGAGGAGGCGATTAAGTTCGCTACGCTACACCTAGATGGGGTGGCGCACGAGTGGTGGTACCATGGCCTAGTCACTTTGGGTCATCGGTCTATCACTACCTATGATGAGTTCACCAATAGGCTCATAGAGAGATTTGAGAAAAAAGATCCAGAAGTGCATTTTAGAGAGTTGGCACAGCTTAAACAGTATGGCACAATTGATGCCTACATAGCTAAGTTTCAGAGACTTTCAGTCATGGTCACGGGAATCACTGAGAGGCGTTTGGTGATCCTATTCAGTGAAGGATTGATGGAGCCACTCAAGGGTTGGATTAAAGCTTTTGATCCACCCTCCCTACAGGAGGTAATGAAGAAAGCAAGAAACATGGAGTGGGCTGCTCCTAAAGCCAAATTTCAATCCAAGCCATCATTTCACAAGAAGGATAGAGGGAAAAGACCTCATCATAAGGAGTTCAAACAGCATAAACCTCATGTCACAAGGTTGGATCCAGAGACACTTAACGAACTCAGAAGAAAGGGGTTATGTTTCCGGTGTAGAGAAAAATGGTCCCAAGATCATATTTGCCCAAAGGGAGTCAAATTTCATCAAATTGAATACTATTCAGCTTAAGAAAGTAATTCTGATTTTTCAGACCAGCAGTCTGATTTTGATGAGAAGAGTCTGAAGATGAAAAGGGAAGTGGAGGTACTTTGGCTCAACTTTCGAGCTTTCAAAAGAATGAATCCTTCAAAGTTCGAGGGATGATTAAGGGGCAGCGAATAGTTGCTTTGATTGACATTGGAGCAACGCATAACTTCATTGATGAAGTTGTGGTGAAAACGAAGGGGCTGCAAACGGAAGAGTTTGAAGGCTTCAAGGTTATGGTTGCTGATGGGTTTCACATCTCATGCACCAAGAAGATCTCAAACATGACTATGCAATTGGGAAACTATGAAGTCAAGGACGACTTCTATGTAGTCAACATTGGAGATATGGATGCCGTTCTAGGCATTCAATGGCTGCATTCACTTGGAGAGATCTCTCTAAATCTGCAAACCATGGAGCTCAAGTTTCAAT
The DNA here is from genome assembly GCA_007258455.2 of Sequoia sempervirens. Classification (NCBI taxonomy): domain Eukaryota; kingdom Viridiplantae; phylum Streptophyta; class Pinopsida; order Cupressales; family Cupressaceae; genus Sequoia; species Sequoia sempervirens. The sequence goes on along the minus strand of VDFB02331077.1, from coordinate 124 downwards.
CCGATGGGAAGAAGGTAGTGCTAAGAGGAATGTCCAATAGTGGTCCTCGGATTGTCTCATTCAAGAGAATGGCAAGGCTGATTCGTCATGATCAAGTTGAGTGGGCTGCAAATGTATGATTCTT
>VDFB02331076.1:0-26913 GCA_007258455.2 Sequoia sempervirens | reverse complement strand
AAATGCTTCCTATATTAAATCTGAAATGGAATCTAAATTGGTCCAAGTCCAAATGGTTTAGCTTGAGCACTGTTGTTTGGAAATAAAAAGCTGAGACCAAAGCACAATTTTGAGCATGGAAGATTATTCATTACAAAATTGTTGTGGGAGAATGCCTCACCTTTTTGCATAATCAATCCACCAAATGTCCATTTTGTCACAAGCTAGAAACCTTCAAACATGCATTTTGGTTGTGCAAACATTCTTAATAAATTTGGAAAGCTATTATGAGTCTTATTCCTAACATGTTTAATAGAAAATTAAAATGGAAATCAGCTCTTTTAGGGCTGCATTGTTCTCAAAGTGTAGTTTCAAAATCTTTTCATCAATGTATTCTTCAATATATTTGGTTGCTTAGATGTAAAGCTATTTTTTCTAATGATTTTCTCCTTGTAGAAGTGATCATCCACAGTCTATTCTCTAACATTATTCTACAACAGTCAACTCTTGCTAAAGTATTGAAGGAGAAACACAACAACACCTCTGAGATTCAATCCTAACTATCTAAAGTTCAGTCTCAACTGGATGTAATTGCTAAAAAATATAATGGAGCTCTACTTTCAATGTTTAATATCATTAAGTATGATCATTTACTCCTCACTCTTGGAGAAAAATGAGTCTCATGTCAATTGTATGCTACCCTTAGCAGTTTTTCTTTTAGTTGTTTTAGTTGGTATATGCTATGGTGTTTTTTGTTTGACCACTTATGACAATCATTTGGGTTGGGATGTGCCTCTTTTAGGACCATTTGTACTATTGTAAATTATTGTTCTATTATTAATAAAATGCATTTTCCAAATAAATAAATAAAATAAGAATTAAATATGATTCAAAAGCTTCCCAAGCCATGTTTTCATCATGACATAGAAAGGTCATCTACACCAAACATATTAATGAGATGACAAACATTTACTGAAGCAGATAGAGGAGGTTATAGTCAAACATGCGAAGATCATCACCATCATCTATTAGATCTCGAAAAGGTGCATGTGGATGCTTTGTAGGGAAAGGGTAACCTTTTTGTTGTTTTCTAGAAAACTTTGTAAGACTAACTATTTGACAACTCATTGAAAATATTAATTTATAGATAGCTCAGGTTTCTTGTGGTATTCTATATTGTGGTGTTTTTTTTTTCTTAAACAAGCATGCTTGAGTTGGAAAATAGATTGGTTTAATGCTTCCCAATAGTCTCTATTCTATTTCCATATTTTTAAGTTGTGAATGAGACTTGCCTACCAATAGTGCATCACTTTCAATACTCGAGAAAATATATACCTGATAAGCATATGGAGATTCTATAAACATGAAGAGATTATTCATACCAACAACATCTACTAATACACACAATACCCTTTAGTATCAATTTTTTAGGCTACATCATATTTTAATGGGTTTTTTTTTGTAAGAAGATATATTTTATTAATATTAAGAGATTAAACCATAGCTCAATGCCAGCCCCCCCTCCAAAATTGCATGACACCCTCAACAACAATATTGATGATGACAAGATGTACTGATCACCCATGAAATTGTGACCTAACTAATTCCCAATAATTCTTTATGCAAAAATTTAAAATAACATTTAATTCCCAGATTCATTAGATTTAAAATAAAATTGAATATAATGAATAAATCAAAAATTGCATTCAATTACACTAGATTAATTTTAATTTATTGCACAGTAAACAAAAAAGATTTAAAACAATGTGTATTTCTCTCATAATTAATCATGCATTAGTAAATACTTATCTTTTTTTGAAATGTGCAGACAGTCCCAACTGATTTCTTAGAGTGGATTTCAGATTCAATGTCTTCCGTCTATGAGCAATGGAGGAGGAATAGGTTCTTATCTAGAACCAAACATGTTCTTATCTAGAACCAAACAAGATGCTTCTCAAACATCTACACAACATGCTCCAGAGTACAAGTACTCAACATGCACAACAACCCTGGCCAGGACAATCCTGGGTGCACTCTGTACCATGAGTTGGACACACTCTGTGTTCCCCCTCCTCCAATGCCCACAACCTACTAACCCAAAATCTCACTCTCAACAATCTTTCCAACAATTTCTCTTTTTTTTCCACTTTTCTGTGTGTGTCCCCAATTATTTAGTTTCATGGGTTTTATACAACACAAAGCGTAGTTCCAACTGACACACCCTTTCAAAAAAATTACATTACAACATCCCATAAAAAATCCAATAATTATTTTATCATGTATTTATTTCTTGAACTATTACATTAGTTCTATTTTACTTTTATTCCTTTTTTTTCTTCCACGAGGAAAAAGTCATAACAATTCTCCCCCTGTAAATTAACTATTGTCCTCAGTAGCACAAGATGCATCTTCATCACAACTCAAAAAGCACATAATCAGTAATTGAATAAATTGATATTAAATACTTTAATATATAATACTTCATTTGAATTCATAGACTTTTATCTTTTCAATTAGCTAGTACTTTTGAGGGAGTCATTTTTTCCAATTATGATAAAACTATAGATACATATCAAGAATATTTATCAAATTTGTCTAATGTAACTTCATCATACAAAATTATTATCATGTGTTGACATAAAATTTATCCGGTGAATGGCATGCATATCACATACTATATATTCATTCATCGTTGAAACTATATATAATATATACTTAACATATTCTAAGATGATAATCATGCATTCTAGACTACATGAGTATCCTCTTTTCATATATAATACGTTATAAGCCACATGTACAAAGTTATTGGGTTGATCAAGTCCAATAACGAAGTACAACAAAACTCGATAATCTTGCTATAAATCTTTAATAATAAAACAATAGTAACTATTAACATGCATAGACTACTTTATAGAGAATATTAGGTCTAATCTTTCATGTTTTTAATTTAATCCAAAGATGAAAAATAATGATATGACTAAAAATATTTTTGTTCCTTATCTTGTAGTTACTAAATGATTTTAGGACTTGTGGATTGAGTCCACCACACTTCCACTATGCCACTCTAAAACTAATCGAATACAGGGTATGCCTTGGAATAACATATCACACTCATATTTAAATAGAGATCCCAAAAATATACTTGTATCCTTGTACTTCTTCATTAATTCTTTTATTTAATATTGTATAAGATCATTAGAATTGATTACAAACAACCCAATACATGAGTTTTTATATACCCTAAGAATTTTATTCTTATATCAAGGATTCTAATCACATGCTTCTCTTACCATCCATATTTATCCTATTTACACTTCCTTCCAATTTTGACCCCTTAACAATACCTTTGTGGTTATGCAAAAGTTGTTTTCTTTCTAAATTATAAATCCTCTAAATGAATTTTGATAAGATGATCCTTCCTTGGAACATTTTGAACCATCTTAAATTTATTATTATTATTTTTTGTCAAGGCTTTTATTTTTATTTTTATTTTATTTATTTATTTATTTTTTATGCACATTTATTCATAAATTTCTCCTATAGAATATATAAATTATACCCCTATATATGAAAAAAAATCACATGCTTGTTGGACAATCTCTATCTTTGATTTATTTATGCCCTACATTGTATTTTATTGCATATTTGAAACCAATAATAAGCAATCACCCAAACCATATATCATGATTTATTTGAGGTGAAGAAATATGTTTATATACATAGTGTGCCCTATCATAATAAGGTAGCAGAGTAATTATCCCTTTTTACAAAGGTTATCTCTTATAATCATAAATCTCTCTTTTAAAAGAGTTTTCTTGAATATTTTTCATTACTCTATTTTTATTTTATTTTAATTTTAGGAACAAATATCTATTCAATATATAAAAATAAATTAGGGTTATCTCTCCCCCTATAAACTTCAACATGTCTGCATGTCTCATCCTAAGAAGCATTATCTCATTCTATATCCAATCATAATATTTTCAAGGTTTAAGATGTGGAAATAGCATGCCCCTATGGTTTTATTTCCTATAATATATTCTTAACAATTCATTCCAACCATATTGTCATTTCCCTAAATTTAAAATGTGAATCCAAAAACCTATGGGTTATGGGCCCACAATGTAACTTACATTAAACAAATATAGATGTTGATTTTGCACAAGTTACATCACAAGCATAATAAATCACTCAAAATAAATAGAGAGGTAATGGAAAATTGGAATGGGTATACAATTTTCACCCTAATCATAATAATAATAATAATAATAATAATAATAATAATAATACACCGACTCTTAAAAATAAATGGGTGCTACCTTAAATAGAATATGAACTTAGTACCACTAAAGTGATCCTCTCATATTTGAACTCTTGTGATAGAAAAATCAATGTTCTAAGGGCTTCATGAATCATCCAAACTATATTCAAATTTGATATTGACATCTAACTTAAATTTATAACCTTTTTAGAAAAATATAGCGCAAAATATTTTGCAATATTTTTTCCTAGCACTATACTTGATTTGCATGGCTGAAATGGTTTCTAATGCGAAGAGGTCTTTTCTCCCCTTGTGTCCACAGTTGCATGAATCTTTATGTCAGGTTGTGAAGGAATGTTGGATGAGTTGTACTTTTGTCCATGTTGTTTTTGTTGTCTCTGAGGACATTCTCGTCGGAAATGTTTCTCACCACATGTCCAACATCGTCCAGGCTCCAATCTATATTTGTTGGGATTAACCATATTTGCTGCTTGGTAATGGAAGGCCTTTGGATTGGATCCATTTTTCTTTGATTCATACTGCTTTCTTTTTCATTTCTCCCTTATTTTCCTTGTAACTTGATTATATATTTCAAAATTTTCAGCATATTGTGTTGCTTCATCCACTGAAACTGGCTTACCACACCATACACGAGCTTGGTATTCATGTCTTAAGCCATTAATGAATCAAACTACTCGATCATGTCCTTCAATAAATGGTACAAATCGATTTAGCCTTTCAAAATTTTGTTTGTATTCAGTTACTAATTGTAACCTTTGTTTTAATTCAAAAAATTCATTTCTCTTTTCTTGTATAAAATAATTTGACAGGTATTTTTGTTGAAATAGTTTTTTGAAGTGTGACCATCTTGTTTTGTTGGCTCTTAGTTTTGAAGTTTGGATGGTATCTTGCCACCAATTCAAAGCACTATTTTTTAATTGATAAGTAGCAATTCTTGTCCTACCATAGCTACTAGTATTTTGTAGATCAAAATATCTTTCTAAGTTGGTTAGCCATTGTTTCGCTTCTTCCCCAGTGCCAGTATTTCCACTATATTCTGGTAGTTTAACTTTTCGAGCAAAGTTGTCTAATTCCTTTCAGGTTTGCTTGTTATCGTTAGAGAATTATGATTCAGACGTGTGAGAAGAGCTATAACTGGAAGTTGAATCTTCTTCAGATGATGTTGGTCGTTTCTTATTACTTTTTGATTTACTTTTGTTCTTTTTCCTACTTGAGTGCCTAACTGATTTTGAACTTCTCTTGCTCTCTGATTGTTCCATGTTGTTTGGTCTCTTTTGTTCTAGAGCTTCTTGCCTAAGTTGTTGTCCTTGGGAAGCTAATTCAACGACTTCTTGCATTAATGCTTGGTTGTTTTCCTCTAAATTCTCATAGACTTTTTGGTTGCTCTCAGATAACATTGTGATAGCTCAATCTGTTTATATAAAAGGATTTAAATCAATATGCATTGTTCAAGAGTTATCCTTAACAATTAAGAAAACAATCTTTAAATGACAATACTTATAAATCTTAACTACTTAGTGTAATGCAAAATTTACTTTGATATGTTATCTTACTACGTAGAAAGTAAGAAGTTTAGGCTTGACATCCCTTTTAGATGAATTATTATCACACTGGTAAAATTGATTGCTGGAGGAATAACTAAACAAGTTTAGATTCTTCTTAAATACAAGTTTGTTACTGTTTTGTTTTTGTTTTTCTATTTTTTCAAATTTGAATGATTATGTAAGAGAAAGTGATTATTTGCAATGTGTTTCTTATTTTACATGGGTATTCTACAGATCTATTTTGAAGCAAGCATATACAGAATGGAATAATTACGCACTACCCTAAGTCAATGTAAACAAATATGCCAGATGGAATTTCAATTAATAATGGGCTGTAAAAGGAGTGACCAACCTGCAATAGTGAGTCACTGCAGGTCTCGAGGATAAATCAACCTCAAGAGCCAAATCACTAATTTAGATAGGAAAATTCGTTGTGTTCAAATGCTCAATCGGTTTGAATACACAATCAGTAGAATAAATTTGCAATGTGCGAGGAAACACGGGGGTCTTAAAAGGAGCCTTCGAATTGCAACCTATGGCTGGAAATGCATCAAATGTTTGTTTGTAAAAATGTGAAAGCTTTTATTTTCTATTTATTTTTTATTTTTTTGTTTTCAATCAACAATCAAGAAATGGATCAAAATCTTAGTTTGAATTTAGAGCAACATGCATCATTTAATAGACATAAATTATTTTGTTCAAATGCTATTGTGCTCTATATATATATATTAACGAAAATGACTTAAAAATCAATAGACAATTTTATTCTCCTTAATTCCAAAATAAACCGTCTATCAAATCTCATAGCAAAAAAAAAACAATAGCAGAGATTTAATTTTGCACTATTTAGTATAAATACTCTTATGATAAGATTGTGATTTTAGCTCACGCGGATAAAAATGAAAAAAAAATGATACAAGGCTTGTATAACACCATTTTCACAAAATATATACACGAAAGTGAAATAAATCTTTCATTTCCTTATTGTACCTTTACACACTTTTTAAATCAAGCACAAAATAGATATTCATACTACTGCAATGATTCACCATATATTCATTTAATGGTAGCAGAAGCTTTACGATTACTACTTAAACACACTCCCATTTTTTGTTGATTGTATCTAGCAAAAAAAAATAAAAAATAACATCATACATTTTGTTTCTTTTATATACATAAAAATAAAACAATGTCGTAATGTATTCTTCTTTGATCCTTGCAATGAATTTTTTTTATTTTTCTGTTTCCTGCTATCACAAGGTATAGAACCCCTTATACCAGTAAGAACATAATACGTAATATTTCCAACAGTGTTTTTACAAACTTAATATAATACTCTTTCAAGATTTTTCTTTTCTATCTACCACAAGGGAATTACACAATGAAGGAAACTATTATGTTAAATTTGAATAGATGTGAAACCCATCTTTCTATACTTACAATATTACTAATATTACTGAAGAAAAATAATGATTTACACATCGAGGAACTTAGGCTTTCTCTCCACCATACCATAATCACATCATGAAGTCTCATGGGCTCTAGCCATACCCCCGAGCAAGAATTCTATTAGCCCCAAGATGATGAATGGAGTATTCTCAAATTTACAAGAGGTAAAAATAAAACAACAACAAATTACCTACATATAGGCTCTCCACTCACCATATTCAACAAGATCCACACATCATATTACCATCTTACAACTGAAATAAACAAGATGCATGAAAGTAGGGAAACTTATCTTTTGTCTAGATGAGGGGATTGAACTCTTTTATCCTCCTTTCCTCTCCAAACTAGGCTATCTTGATCATTGTTTGCCAAGAAGGAGGAATCCTCTCCTTTTCTAATTCTTTTTAATATCTTCAATAGAGTTCTCCAAAGGGAGAAGTGGGTAACACCCACTCATTATTCCACCCCAAAATATATAGGAGCCTCAAGTTCAAACCCTACCTTTCTCTCAAAATTAGTCACCCATCCTTGTGAGGTCTTTTCAGGGGTTAAACCATGTCTTAGTGGCACTATATCATGCCCATTTGGTCCCTATCTCTAAGGTATAGACCCTAGGGGGTTTATTTTTGCACCCTAACCAAAAAAAATGGCCAACAACTCTCTTTAAAAGCCCATTCAAGGGTCCATCCGAGTTTCAAACTTAGCTAGGTTTCCCAAGACCTAATTCCCCACTTACAACTCCAATGAATCACAATTAAATGCCCTCACAACTTTAGTCTTCAAATACATTAACTCTCTACTCATTTTTAGGTCCCAAATGAGGTCAAATTTATATCCTCAAGAAGAAGTCTTTTGATTTTCTCTTGACGGTTCTCCCTCCTCATGCTAACATCATTACCTTCCTGCACATTGCCAACACGATCATAAGTAACAATTGAATATATCACATTAATCTGATAGCAGAATATTCTAAAATTTAACTATATAAGGATCCATTTAAAATTTCAATTTGTATCCCATAGTATATGAGTGCATTCCACCCTCTTAAAGGTGACATAAAACATAATATCAAAACAGAATGCAAGAATATTGCCAAAAGGTCACCTTATTTATCATCACAGTATATTTAAACATCAATTCAAGAAAAGCATATAACAAATTAAAGTTGTATTAAGTAAATACAGGACAGGGTCTTACAGAATTCATGAAGGAAGTGGAGTTGGGAGTGATGGTTACAAAGCTATATTTAGTAAATATCTCAATTGGGGCATATGAATTGAGTAGTGGAGAATATTTAATGTTGTTGGTGGGTCCTATTTAATTTTGAAAATTATATTGGATGCCTACCTTGGAAAATGGTCCATTATGGAGGAGCTACAAGTTAGAGATGCCATCTATTATTAGTATGGAGGTTTTTTTAAATTCATGGATTGTTGGGAGTTATATTCACTATTCTTGAAAGTGCCTCTTCATTTTGGACCCGGATTTTTTTTACATTTTACCATGGTTTGATGGTACATTATTTTGGGAAACCATTTGTGGTACTCCTTTCCCATTTCTCTATAAATTGGAAACATGAGAGTATTTTTATGAGATTGTTTATAGAGACATAGGTCCTACTAGAGTTTTGTTATAGTGAAGTATGTTAGTGTGTGATTGTATCTATCCTTTGAAGATTAATACATACTTATCATCTTTATTGTGTGGGATTTTCTTGAAAGGGATCTTCGACATAAATCATGTGTTATCCTAGTTTGCTGATTTATCTCTTATTGAAGATTTTACAATCACATAGTTTTAACCGTATGATAATCAATGTTAAATAAATAATTTTTAGATTTGCATACACTTTCAATAGATTTAATTATAGTCATCTTATATATTAATATATAGTATAAGATCCAATGGTTCTATATAGAGAGGGATGTCTTTTTGTTAAGTGTTGAGTTGTAACTCAACTAAATTGCCCCAAGTCCCTACCTCATGTATCTGGTTTCTTTAGACCCATTATATATATTTGAGTTTTATTATAGTGAAGTACATGTCAATGTGTGGTTGTATCCATCCTTTGAAGATTAATACATACTTATCATCTTTACCCTGTGTATTTTTTCTTGAAAGGGACCTTCCACATAAATCACATGTTATCTTGGTTTGCTTATTTATCTCTTATTGGTGATTTTACAATCACATAATTTTAATTATATGATAATCAATGTTAAAAATAAATAAATTTTAGATCTGTACACACTTTCAACAGATTTAATTATAGTCACCTTATATTAATATATAGTATAAGATCTAATGGTTTTATATAGAAATGGATTCCTTTTTGTTAAGTGTTGAGTTGAAACTCAACTTGAAAAGGAAATAAAATTAATTGACTCCCAACCTCATGTATTTGGTTTCTTTAGGCCCATTATATATAACTGGTTTGAAAAATCTCTAAACGGGTCTACCTTGAGAAAAAATTCATGTATTGTTCCTCTTTATCCCTCATGTTTTGTTCATATGTTGGGGGATGAAAATATCTAAAAAAATTCAAAGTCTAAGGCATTTTGAGTATTTTTTGCAATTTTTATAGAGTTGTGGATATACAGTGGACTTTTGAAGTTATTTTTGGTCATCCAACCTCATTTCTTAATAATTGGTCCTAGGAAGAAGCTCCACTAAGTCTAATGTGTCCCTCCTTCCCTTCATTTTCCTTTGTTTCATCCATTTGTGGAGTTTCAATGGATATTCAAGTTTTCTTGATTTCTTGTCATATTTCATATCCCCACATTATCCCATTTTTTCACTCATTTTATCCTTTTCCTTTTATGGAATTGTGAGGGCCATTTAAAAATAATAATTTTATATATCTAGATCTCCCAACATACCATCTTTATCCATATACATCTTCTTCCATTCCCTCTATTTTGTAGACTTTTGAGTTTCTAATCCATATTTTACATTTATCCTCCACCTCTAGGAATCTAAATCTTTAGTTCCCCAACAATTTCCTACATTACTTCCAATTTACCTTTTTACGAGATTGATTTTCACTTTTAGAGCTCTAGAATTCCACTAGTTTTACCCCACTCACCTTCTCCATTTTCATGTGTTTTTATTGCATTCCCTTCTATCCTTTTCCTACAAAATTTTAGTGAAGTTATTAACTACCATTTCAATTTTCCATCTTAGATTCTATTTTTGTATTGAATTATTATAAATATTCTTAATGAATTTTTTCTTTCTTTGCATCTATCATGTAGTGTTCCTTTGGACTTCAATATATTCTCACCTTTGGTTTCACATGATTTCTCCATGTTTCTTCCAATTACTTCACTCACTCATTTTTATCTATTTTTGGAGTCTATGTAATTCTAGACTTCTAGTGTAATTTACATTCCCAACCTCTAGTCCCACAATGAAATGATGTGCATCTCTTTTTCTAACCTCTTTTCCAACTCTAAAGTTTTACTTTTCCTCTTATTTACCTCTATCTCATCAGGTCTACCCAAATTTTTGGATTAATGACAATATTTGACCTCTGAAACAATCCCAGGGGATTTTTTCCACCATAAAACCATTGTATACCCCAAAGGAAGATATTTTCTTACATTTTCAATGGTGGATGATGAAGAGTTCTAGTTCACCATTAATGAATGGTTGAGTTTTAGTTGCTAATGGAATTCATGTAATCTCTAAATCATATGTTCTATGGATTCCATGGGATTTCACTTATCTTTCATTTCATATTTGTGACCTCAATTCCAACATCAGATTCTTGCATCTCCACAAAACTACCTAGCTCCATATATAACCTAGGATGCCATTAATAGTCTCTACATGGACACGATGAGATAGGTGAAGGATTTAAAATTCATCCCGGTATTTTTGGACCCCTTCGAGAAATGATTTGTGTACCAAGGTGTATGGCTTGTAATGTAAATTTAATTGGTTCCAAGTACATGGCTATGTGGAGATAATGCAAGAAGACATGGTTAAAATGTGTAATTGTAGACAACCTTGGTTCTTCCCCTAAGATTTCTTGATGGTGTTGAAACATATATATATATGTTTTAAAGTAACAATAGAGGATTAAAAAAGGTTTGTAGAGATAAAAAAGAGAGAAAGAGTTATAGTCTGTGAGGACTTCCTTCTAGCAATGAATTTAGGGCATCTTTTACATGTTTTTTTTGGGTTTTCTCCCAAAGGGTATAATCCAACATTATAATTCCACATTATAATCCCAAAGGAATGTTTTAATGTGTATATAATTTAGAATTTTTTGAATGTCTCCATGAAAATTATATGTATTTTTGTTGATCTTGTTGATTTTCTTGATCATATTTGTTAGTTTGAGTTTTAGTTTTGACTAGTTTCTCAACTAGAAGGTGGTAAAAGTCCTTGTAAATATTTTATAGGGAATATTATCAAAATAATACAAGAATTATATTTTTTATCATGTATAACTAAGGTATGCTCAATTGAATATTCTACAATTTTATTTACTTTCTTATTTGCATACACATAGCCTAGTTTATGTATGGAATTGAGATGTATAGTCCTTTTGCTACCTTTATTAAGGTATAATATAGTGGATTTTTATCAATTATCCCATTTGGTTTATAAAACTCAATACTTTTCTACCATTTTTAGATAAAGGAACCAATCTACTTTGTGCTAAACCTCTGATCTCACTAACAAATTTAAAATAACTAAAATTAATCTTCTTTTTATATTGTGTTGATTTTGGTATCTTTACTTTTATGTATAGATGTGTGTGTGAAAGTGAAAGTGACAACAAATGAAGAACCTAAAACATGTTAATTTGATCAATCATAATAAAAAATAAACACTCAAGAATAGGAATATGAGATATTCATAAATAATCTAAGTATATAAAAATACCCATATTGAACCCCCTAGTTGTACTAATTAAAGTGGATTTTCCCAAATTGATAATTGATGTCAACACTCAATTTAGTAGAGTAACATTTCATTCAAGATAATTTTGTAAATGGATTGAGGGACCTCCAATTTATAGATTTTGGAAAGTCCAAGGGAGAGCTAGGATGAAAAGGTGAAGATCAAGGGATCAAAATAAATGAGATCTCTTAAGGAAGAAGAGATGGGGATATTAGTTGGAAAGGGAGGCTCCAAGATTGTAGGAAGATCAATAGTGGGGATTGAGCATGGGGGAAAGTGGATGGTATGGATTTTATGGGTTACCATAAGGTACCTTTATAAGGATTTTAAAAATGTACCTTTTGGAGTATTCCATACTCCAAATACATGGGGAATTAAAAATTTGGATTTACTAGGAATAAGAGATTTACCCAAGTTTAAAATTAAAGAATATAATATTTAACCATACCCTCAAGTACCACTTCATGTACATGCATGAACATGATATGAAGAGTGGATCCTCACAGGTAATTGGGCGAGTCAAACCTCAATTAATCATTAATAAAACCATGTGCAAATGATTAGATCTTATTTAGGTGGTACTGGAGGATTAGGATAGATAATGAAAAGTGAAAAAAATAGAAAAATTATTTAATTTAGGAAGAAGTGGGATATGGTCTATGTAGATAATTATTACATGAATATTTAACAAGGGTTAGACCTTAAGGGTGAGCATAATGGATGATTTTAGATGAAGAATGGGGGATAACTAGACTAGGAAGAAATATTAATTAAATAATAAAATATTTTTTAATTAATATAAATGTCAAGGATAGGAAAATAAATCAAATGTAAATGATCAATTTGAGGTGTCTACATTTTTCCTCTTTTTGAAATAATATTAAAATAACATTATCCCACAGAAAAATAAAATATCAGACACTTGGAGAATTAATGGGAGAATAAGACACCTCGGTATAGTCAAAATAAAGGAAATATCCTAGAAGGGTGATGCCCCCTCAAGAGGGTAAGAAGGTGAAAAAGGGTCTAGGTGGCATCTTGAAAGGACCAAGTGAGGGAAAAATGGATAGAGGATGAATTTTGATGAACGAAAGAAAAATGGAGATGGGAAGAAGAAATTGTAGAAAAAATAGTGAAAGGGGGTGAATAAATAGGGCTAGGGTGGTGAAAAAGAAAATATTTTCACCCTAGCCAATAGTGTTTTGAGAGGAGAGTTGAAGATGAGTAGAGGAATTATGGAGAATGTACGAATTTATGAGCATTGAATAGAGTGAATGACACACTACAACTATTTGGTAGAGTGAGGGCCAATAGTAAGTACCCCTAACTTGGCCATTTGTTACATTATAGGGGTATTAATGATGTTAGTTTAGGGTTTTATGGTGCAACCACTAAAGAAATAAAATATCAATTTAATGTATGCATCATAGGATAGGGTGGTAACATTAGGTGTCACAACGATTGCAAATAAGATTTGATACTCTATAAAATTTATGGTAGATGCATGAAAGCATAATGCTTGTGTACTTGAATAAGTTGTGAAAATGATGTTTATGTTAGGGTAGATAGTTATGAACAATAATGTAGTAGTTGTACAAAGTATGGGATAAGGAAACAATGACTACATGAAGTACCCAACATATGCATGAGGTAACTTAGTGGCTAATTCTATTAGGAAAGGGGAAAAGAGGGATGGGGATTCATGTAGAAAAATAGGATAGAAGAGCAATGATGAATAATGGGGGTTGTGTAATGTTGTACATGAGTAATTGAGGCCATTAGAGACAATTAGTATTATTGAACTTGATGGATGGATTCAAGGAGGAAAAGAGAGAAGCATTGTGAGCCTATGGATTGGACTATATTGTGAAGATGTTGACTATTCAAGTGTATTAAGCCTAACAACATTATCAAAGTGATGGTAGTCAAATATGAGAATATTCTATCTTTTGACTAGGGAGATGATGATGAATTTGAAGGATGTATGGAGGATCTTACAAGTACCTATCTATATTTGACTAGTGTACAACTCAACCATTGATGTTGAAATAGACCTAACATGACTATTTTCGAGGGTATATTTTCCAAGGAAAGGTAGGGGTATATATTTGGATAGATTTAGTGATGATGACTCTTGTTAGTAGATTTATGCTTCTTGAAGATAGTGGAAAATCATTTTTTATCAGTTTAGAAAATTTTATGGGAAATATGATGGAACAAGGGTATATATTTGCATGGGGTACATGTATTTTGGCACACCTATACAAGGACCTACACTTTTTGACCTATAGGGATGGATGCGACATGGGGAATGTGATACCACTTTAGGTGTGGGCATGGAAACACATTGGAGTGTTGTGGCCTATTAGAGATAGAGTGGAGGTTGAGTTTAGCGAGATGTATGTTTTTGGATAGGAGATGATTGTTTGATATTGGTAGATGGATGATATGGAGTATTGGTATTGGGTATTAAATAAATTGGAGAGGGGAGGTTTGTATGGAGGCCATTGAGTGAGGAAGAGAGGTGACCAAATGAATTGAGATATCTATATTTTTTTTATGATAAAGTTCTACCTCATTAGGAGGTGCACATATATTATATAGGAATACTAGCCAAATATAGTACAATAATAGATTTGATTATGTTAGGATGTACCGGTAGGTCCACATATATTAAAATTGGTGGCTAATGTGGTGGGGTAGTTGGGGCATTGATTGATAGGGCTAAAACAAAGATGAGTTGGTGAGACATGCAAATTTGGACTGGGATGATAGGTAAAATGTGGTAGATGTAAATATATAAGTAATGGTAGAGAGATCATGCACCTATTTGGTTGGCATTTCCATGACCATGCTTAATACATTTTTTTTTAGTAGCCACAAGGGAGGTGAGAAGGTGCGATGGAGGGAGGGTGGGTAGAGATAAAGGGGTTAGATGAGGAGGGAGGAGATTATTTTTGCATGGAGGTGGTGGAATAGGTATGTTGAGGATTAGGTATGGTTAGAGCATGTGGAGATGGAGGTGGAGGTAGGAGAGGAGTAGGGAGGAGTGGGAGAGCGGACTATAGGGGGTGTATCAATAGTAGTAGTAGCTCAAGCTCGAGTCTAAGCTCATCAAGGTTACATGTAGGAGGACATGCAAAAGAATAGAGGCCACCACAGGTGCAAATATAGAGATATACCAAAAAGAACGAAGGGGTGCTACGAAGGAGGGGTTAGAGGTGAGATTGGCCTAGGAAATGAAAAAGTGTGATGCATTACATCAAGAGTGGGATGGGCTATAGGGAGAGAGGGACATGCTATAGGAAGAGTGTGAAAACCTTCAGGTAGAGAGGGATGGGGTATCAATGAAGTGAGATGAGTATAAGCTTAGCTATAGAGAGAACAAGTAGATTTGGATGGGTTGTGATTGGATAGATACAACTAGAGGTCTCTTGGGACCATAGGGTTTGAGCTAGGTGATGGGGGAGATAGTGAGTTCCAAGAGAGATGTAGTGTAATCCTAAGCAAGGTTTCCTACTAGAGATCATTATATGAGAATGTGGTGCTTGTAGGGAGGAGGGATCCCACTTATGTAAGTACTCTAGATCAGTAGCCTCAAGGTTAGCTAAGACATGGGTATCAATAGCCATTGTGCCACCACCACCAACATCACTAGGACACTTAGCAAGGGAGGGGGATATCCATAGCTACCCAAGGATGGGTGGATTGGGATACATTTTTAACATAGGACCTAGAGGAACAATTTGTATATTTATACATGTTTATGCTCTATGGAGTAGATGTACATTCTATTTTTTATGTATAAATGAGATAGTTGTACCGTGCCATTACTCTTTTGATATATTACATTATACAATCGATGTATTGGATGCATGATGTGATGTATGATTATGGTTATATATGATAGATACATGATGTTATAGGTTTATGATTATGATGCATGATGTATGTTGATGAGTAGGATTTGATGTACGCATGATGTTACTAACATGTTGATGATTATAATATAGGATCTATACATAGAATTATTATATATTGATGAGTAGGACATATGATGGATGCATGTATGCAATGTGTGTAAGATTTTTATGTGTGAGGTATGCTTATTGTTATGATGGGATTATTGTATTATTATGCCTAGGATGATGATTATGATGGGTGTATGATGCAATTTTATGTTTATGCGGATCTGATGAAGATACTTAGACTAAAAAATATGGAGATAGGATGGATTTATTATAAAAATGTATGATGGATATGCATGTGTAAATGTATAAATATGATAAAAGGTAATGGTAAAAAATATTATCTTGAGTATATAGATACAAATGATATATAGGATGAAATTATAACATGTGTGAAATGGATGCAAGTGAAATATCATGGTACAATTGGAGCAAAAGAAGGATGAAAATATGAGAGGAAAAAGGGAGATTAAAAAGTGAGAATGGAAGGGGGAATAAAATGCACATGGGTAACATGAATTAATAAAGGATGACATGGTCACATGGGATGAGGGTGGATAGGTAGTGATATGGGAAGGTGTGAGGGAAGGGACTTTGAATGCATTTATTAAATTGAAATATACTGAGAAATTTATTTGATATAACATGAGATATTATGCATTAGGGTATAAAGAACCAAGGTGAAATTGTATCCTATGCATATGCCTGACTAAAAAAATAGTAGGTTAATCCTACACCTCATAAGGTTTTGGAATGCCATGGTGGGTATTGTGTAGGATAACTATAGATAGAAGGAATTTCCCTACATAACATAAGGTCACGATGGGCCTTGGTGGGTACAACATGTGACAACCATGAAAACATAGCATATAAAAAATAAAAAATGTGCCTCTATTTTCTACCATTAAAATCATACCATGATGTGAATGATCATGACAATACTAAGTAGGTAAAATAAGAGGCATCAAATAAATTTTAAAAAAAGTACAATAAATTAACATACACATTATTACAAGGGATCATAGACATAATCCCAAAAAACCTATCCTCCATGAAGGTCTTATTGTGTTGATTATTGATTATGTCAAGGATTTTATTCTCCCTGCCCAACCTACCAATGTTGGTAGAAAAAAGAAAAATCTAGAGTATGTCACAAGGTCTGAGGAGAATTCAGAGGATGAAGACTACTCCCCTGGGTCTGATGTGTCCTTGGAAGGTGATTCAGAGTCCCTTGTTGTCTTAGATGGTAAGAAGAGGAAAAAGACCCAATCCCCTACTCCCTCTAAGGATGTCGAGTATATTACTAGTGATGAGGTAGAGATTGTGAAGTTCTTCGAGAAGCCAAACTATGTGGAAGGTTCAAGGGTAAAAAGAGGAAGGTTGATGATAAGAAAAGAAAGAAGGTTCAATCCCTCATTTCCTCAATGGTAGATGATTATGTTATGGGTGATGAGGTTGAGGTTGAATGACCTAGCTTGAAATCAATCCCTACAAAGGGGTCGAGTGGCAATAAGATGAAGGGGACTATGGTGGAAGACTTGTGCAACGAAGATCTAGGTAAAAAGGGTCAGCTGGGGGTCTCCCCTATTCTTAATGTGCAGCTTAAAGAGGGGAAGTAGGGGATAAGTTCTCTTGGGAACTTAGAAAGGGATGTGCAACAGGATCTTGTTGACAACCAGCCAGATGGAGAGCACTAGGTGGTGAAGAAAAAAATGGATAAAGGGAAGGTGATTTCTGCTTAGAAATGGAAGGAGACTTTAAAGAATGCTTCATCTAGTAGTGATTTTGAGGAAGATTACGCTATTGACAAAGATGGTTTTAACTTTGGGAGGGAGATTATGCCTAATTATCTTGGTCTTGTTAAGGAGAGCTCCCTCTCTTTTTTTAAGCTTTTTAAGTGGATTTTTCATGAGATGAATTCCACTAATGTCTGAGTTAGATCTATTTGTACTAATGTTGATGAGGCCTCCTCTTCTAAGGGGCTGAATATGCAGGCTCAAATTGACAAGGTACAGGCTGAGGTCAATCAACTTTTTATACTCTTAAGATGGTTGTTGATGAAATGATCAAAATGAAGAATGCCTATAAGAAAAAGTTTTCCATTATTGAAGGTAAGTTGGACAAGGTTGTGGAGATCAAAAAACATGCCATGTGCAATGAGGCTATGGGTTTGTGTCTTCTGAATAAGGATAAGAAGTGGTTGGGGAATAGTTCTAGAATGAAAGACATGGTGGCTGAGGGTGGTGTTTAGCATAAGACCATTGGTGATACTGGACCTTCTAGTCATTTCCGCAACAAGAACAAACTTAATGCAAAGACTAGTATTCCTGCTGAAGAAGTGGTGGAAATTATGAATGTCCATTAGAAAATTATTGATAGTGATCTTGAAGCACTAACTCATTTGACTGCAAAATACGATGAAAATTTCTAATGAAAGATGTATAATTAGATGTATTGTCGGGTACCTGTGTATTTAATGTGAAATTTTCAAAAAATAAATACATTTATGCCTGACGTTCGTTGAAATTGCAATGCTCCATGATTTTGTCACTATTTCAACATACACTTAAAGTCAACCATCCCCTTCCATCAATTTGTGGGCCGACATATGGTTAGCCTCCTTAATTTGTGGGCCGATGGGTATATGGTTAGCGTTTGTCGAGGTTCCAATGAATGTTTTTTAATAAATAAAAGTGAGTTCAACAATTTATCTATACTTGTGATAGTGTTTTGCTATACTTGCAGATTTTCTATACTTGTGACAGTTTGTGGAGGTTATAGGCCAAACTTTTTTGGTGCAAAATATCAAAATTATTAGATTTTGTTACTTGTCTATGATTAAAATTATTGGATTTTGAGTTTGATATTTTTTGAAGATCTAAATATTCAAGCTTGGTATAGAAAAATCATGTCAGATAATATTAGTGTAGAACAAAATGAAGAAACACTTACTAGATTGTGGGCTAGACTGAAAAGAAAGGGTGATGGGAAATGTTATTGCCCTTGCAATAATTGCAAGGGCTTAAAGACGAGATGAATTTTAATCACAATAGTTGAGAAACATTGTAGGAAGCATGGTCACGTTGAAGGGGGGCATGATTATCGTCCATTGGTAAGTTGTTCAATATATGTCTTTATATTGATTGAATTTGTAAATTTTTATATCGTTTTAACATTTTTTATATGCAAATCACTCTTGATCATGAATCATGGTTTGTTTGTGTCAATCATTATTATAAAGGTGGGGCGCCCTAGGGCACATGATATGGATTATCACGGCCCAAATAATGTGGTTTTGTAAGTGGAGGGACATGAAGCTGTGAATATCGAAGATGAAGTTAATGATCCTATGGAAGAAGATGATCATGCACCAAAAAAAATAGTTGAAGATGATGGTACAAATACATTGGATCCATGACACATTTATGGCATAATGTATCATGATGATCAAGATGACTCTTGATGATGTTCATGATTACCCTCAGACTGAGAAGCATAATGGCATTCCCCATGAAGGCTCCCAAACAACTCTTTCTCTCATTGGTACTTGTTGTTGGTGAACTTGAAGGTTACTTAATGGTTTAACATAGAAATCTCATAGATGTTACAGGCTGCCTATATGTCATCATTTTTCATCTATTTTGTTGTTAGTTCATCACTAGTAAATAAAGGATGAAATATGTACCATTAATATTCTTTATATTAACAAATTATTTTTTTGTTGTAGATTGGCTAGAGGAATTCTTTTGTTACCACCATCATTTTACCACCATAATCAGATTTATCTTCCATTATGAAATATATCAGAATGGAGTATCAAGCAATAGATGCATGTCCTAATGATCATATTAAATATCATAAACAACATGAATTTGCAACAGAATTCCCAAAATGTAATATCAGTAGATATTGAACAGATCAACTAACAAAAAGGTGCCCTGTTGTTCTTCATATATTCCCATTATTCCACATATGCAACAATTATTTAGGGTGCTGAAAAGCTTAGCGCAATTTATGGATTACGTATCAAAATATGGAGATGACATTTTGAATGCCTCAGGGATGGTTTCCTTTGCATTTAGGGACATGGAGGAAAATTGCCACAGTTAGGGTTAAACCTCGTAGAATCTCGATTCACTACAAAGTGACGCTAGTCATCCATTTGGAGGCCGAAAATCAATTCTTTCTTGGTGTGGCTCGCTTTTTGTTATCAAATAATAATATTCTCCATGGATGTCAATATGGTTACACTGCCGGAAATGATTGTTCCAGGTATTTTTTTACATCAATTTTAACGTAGTAGCATCCCATTTGTATTATTTGTTGCATAATGACTTATATTTTTTTCATTTAATTGTCATGTACATTAATTTATATATATTGCAATAAAATGGTTATAATAATAATATAATTTTTATGTTCATTCAACTAGGTAAGTACCAAGTTAAAGATATGTATGTATTATCGAGCCTCTTATCGATGAGTTACTAAAGTTATGGAATTGCGTCACTATGTATGACGTCTCTAGACCAATAAGACAGACAATTTCAATTCCATGCAATGCTTGTATGGACAATTCATGATGCCCTAGAGCTAACACATTTTTGTGGTCTGCTATAACGTTCGACTGCACTTTAAAAATATTTAATTTGATGAAGTAGATATCATGCATGTTTTTAAAATAATCTATTCATTATATATAATTATAAAAATTGACATATTTAATCCAATTATATATGATCTTCCAAGTCTTCAAACAAAGGGAAAATTTGCATGTCCAATTTGTGGTCCAAAGATGAAATCTCGTCATTCAACAAGTTTAGGAAAGAAGGTGTTTGATTAGTATAGGCACTTCCTCCATAGAAATCATAAGTATCGAACTAGTGAAAAACATCTTTTCAATGGAAAAGAGGAGACTACATCAAACCACTTAAGAATGACGTACCAATTCTATGGAAGTTGAACATAATAAAATTAATCGGGTCATTGTTATACATCTAAATTGTTTATTCATCATATATGATATGTTTGGAACTTATATTTTTATATTGTGTTTTGTTTACTCATGTTGTAATTGACAATGATTGTCATTGTTAATTTGTTTAACTTATATGCTCTCATGTCATCATGCATTAATGTGACGGTTTCCAATGTGATCAAAAGTTATCCCAAAAAATATAGTAGGTTGCCCTACTATGAGAAGCTACAAATTGTGCATTTGTTTGATACAATGCATATCAGAAAGAATATAATAGAAATGTTATGGAAAATATTGGATGGAAGGAATGACAAAGAAAAATGTTAAAGTTTAGAAGATATTCAGAAGCCAATCATGCAAAATGTCATTCAATTAATACAGGATAATTAAATTAATATACACCCTTTTCCCTACATTAACGATAACAATGCCATAAACAAGTCATAATGAAAAATGATTTCACGTGACTTTATTGCCATAACATAAATACAACAAAGAAAGGTGAATTTGGGTCAAGGATGAAAACATTGATTGGCATACCTTCATTACAATTATTCCAGTATACTTATACATATTTGTAATTATTTTATAAAAAGATTATTTATAATTGCTGCGACATTCCTACCTTCATCTCCCAAACAACTTTGACAACAATGCTCGCTAAAAGCCACATAGATCTTGAAAATACATGAGGTAAGAAGATATATTCAATTTGTTGTATAGATCTTATATTTTCCATTTGTTTTACTTGTTATGTAATATATTGTATATTTTTGTTAAATCTCATTAATATATTTGCACCTTGAATCACTTGCAGATGGTTGTCATTTAAAGAAATCCATAAAGAAGATATAAATTATTAGAGGAGAAAAATTCCTCGTCTAATGTGTGAAATGCAAAAGTGTCTACCTTCGACATTTTTCAATGCACAAGAACACTACCTCATACACCAAGTTGAGGAGATTGAATTGTGTGGACCTGTACACACAAGGTCAATGTGGATGGTTGAGAGGCACTTGAAATTTTTGAAGGATTTGGTTAGACAAAGAGCACATCCTGAGGGTTCTATGGTGGAGGCATATATGGTATACTAGACCATGGTGTACATTACTAAATATCTTCCTAAGTTTGTAGCAAAGATCGATGTAGATCGCATTTGGGATCCCAACTCCATTAACAAATTCGAAGGGGAGTACCTAATGGGGAAATATAGATTGAGGAAAGTGAGAGGTAATTATAAGATGGTCATGGAGATTAATTAGAATACATTTTACATTGCCTTCAATTGATTGAAAAGAAACAACAGAGAACTAGTCCAAATGAAAGAATCTTCCACACACAAATAGAAAAGTACTGGTATTGTATTACTCCAAAAAATAAGTCTTTTACTACTGAAAAGTATTAAAATCTCAAAAAGTGTTGATGATCAAATATTACAATTCAAATTTCATATATATAAGAAGACCCAACAAAGGTGTCTCTTCGGATTGTCTTTTGGAAAATAATTAAACTATTGATCTTAATTAAACTTATAAAATAATTTAATCTTCTCCTAACATTGACTTAGCCGCTGAGAGATGTTTTTTATACTCCCCCAAGGAATGGGTATCTGCATCATGCACTACATTTTGGGCTTCATATTCAAGTTTTATCATCAAGTTCATATGTTTGCATGCTCCATCCAACAATAGCCCTTTTGCTTTGACTGTATCCAATGCTTCCTGAAGTGTCCTATTGCATTCATCCATCCTGTTAGCTCTCAAAAATGCAGGTGAAATACCTCAAGAGGTTGCCAAACTCTTGGTACGTTTCAGGGTAACATACAAGGCCAAATGGTTTAGACCTTCTTCTCTTCAGGTGTTGCTAGACCTAGGTGGGTCTACCTATGTGAATGAAGTAGGCTTGAACTATGTGATTTCTACTACAACAATCTATTCACAATGGAAATTTTATAGTAAATAGATGAAAACCTAATTTGGTATAAATCGTATAAGCAATATGTTCAGTTAACAGATGTAAAAAAATAAAATGGATGAACTAAAAGATGAAATATGTGAGACTAGTGCCTTGTTGGGTATATGGAGTCTAATGAAGGTCTAGAAAAGTGTAATATGTGATGGCAATAATTCAAACTGTTTGGCACACAAATGTAGTTTATAACTTGTATAAATGTGCAAATAAATGATTGACAAACTCTACTTGAGACAAAATGACAACCCTAGTTATGTGATTCTTCTTACTGATCCAATTAATACTCCCTAGTTACTATAATTGATTATAAGGATTTAATCTCTACTTGAAAGAACCAAATAATCACATTACACAAGTATAACAAACGTGTATTGATAAACTAAATATATGCTTGATATATCAATTTAAAAAACAAAAAATTATCAAAATGGAGACAACCAAATAACCATATAATTCCAACAAACAACTGATACCAAGATTAAGCCACAAATTTAGATATATTCATTAACTTCATCAAAATTCATACATGCATCTGAGTCCTTTTAGATGAAAACATCATTTCAAATTATCTATTGTATATTTCTCCTATTTTCCTATATCTATTTGACAATATAAAACAAATATAAATACAACAAAACCATGAAAGGACACGTCCCTTCATAAATGTTTTTTCATAACTCCAACATCTTCCAAAAAATTTCTTCCCTTTTCAGGGGTCATGTCTCCCATTTCTTTCTCCACACTTAACTTTAAGCTATTCAATAATTTCCCTTCATTACTTGGTGTTATATTTTCAATTGACCCCCCTTATTGATTTTCCTTTTTGCTTGTATAAGAAAGCTTTAAATTCTGTAGTTTTGACAAAATCATCATCAACCACAAATGATTTGTATGCCACCTGCCTTGTGTCTACATCTGAACTTTCTTCAACATTTGGTTCCCTAGGAGGACATTTGTAATCTCGGGTTCTTAATCTGGAAATTTTATCAACTGTGTTATGAGGCCTATCATCACCAGGTGTCTCTTCCCTAGAAGACAATAGTTCTGCATCTGTAAATCCTTTGTTGTATTCATCAACAACCCTTTGTGCTTCTTCCTCCTCCATATTCTTGATTATATCATCATATAGATAGGGTATATGATCATACCTGCCCAAGTTCATTTTATTCCTAGCATAGTGGATGTACCCCTCTGGATCAAATCCCTTTTGTGGTGGACCCTTCTTCATATTATATTGCAACAGTTTATTTAGAACCATATCATACCCATCCCTTGATAACACAGTGAAATCACCAAAGCATAGTGTGTTGGATACAAATGCCTATTTTCCAAAAGAACTTAGGTTCATGACATTTGAATAATCCAACTGCCTAGCAATATCCAAGTAAGCAATCCTGTTAGGCACCATTTTGGGCAAGATAAAAGGTGTATCTTCAAACCCATATATTTTGGTCATGGTTGCACCTTCTAAGCAATACTAGTCCCCCCAATTGTGGTTAACAAGCCCATTGAAGTCCTTGGGTCGTAGAAACCTTTTTATCTCATTAGAAAGTGAATATTCGCAAGGATGGTTATAAAGTCTATACAATGGTTCCACAAAATATTCTTCAAAATGTATAAAACAAGAGTTGGAAAATTTGTTGTCCTAGATGGCAATCCAGAGTTGAACTGGTAATATTCTTCCTTCCTTATCTATTTGTGAAACTCTTAACTTCTTAGGCCACAACCTCAACTCTTGTCCATAGTAAAGTATCATATGCATAAGGATTGAATAATGCTTCAAGTGCAAAACAAGAGAGCCTTTCTTTATCGTCGTCAATCCTGCATTGAGCTCTTTGAAAATATGTGAGGCATAATTGAAAGGTTGAGAGTTATAGCACTATACATCAGTTACAACTACCATTGGCACAAATGACATGTATTAAGGGGCCTCCATCCCCAACACCTGGCATGCTGAAAAATAAGTATATTTTAGGTATGGCTCAAACAGGTCAACATGAAATGGGGGCCATCACTATCTTCCAGTGGAATTGAGTCACCATCCCTCTTAAGTCTATGAAATGGTAACCTCCAACCCTTGTATGTATTATCCATCCTCTAGAATTCTCTTTCTATCTCCTCATGCACAATTTTTTCATCACATGCCCCTTCTAGGTTAAACACTTCACATACTGCAATCTCTAATATGTGTATGAATGGTTTTCTGGACGGATCACAAATAGATTTGAGCTTCGAATCATAATGAGCAGCTAGCACTTTTACCAATTCTACATCCACAAACACATTTGGGTAGACCAATTTCCCTAGGTTAAATTTCCATGGATTACACACTCGTTCATACCGATTCCTTCGGTGGTAATGAAAAATGAACAAATCATACCCCCTAATCGGGTTCCATATATCACCTATGTGCTTGCACTTATCCTCCAATTTCTCCACCTCTGCCCTTAGCTACACAGAGCGCTTGGCTTTAGGTCCTAAGCCAGGAAATTGGTCAATTAGGTCTTGGTTTAGTTTCCTCTCAGCTACTCTTGGCTCATTTTTAGTTTCAGTTTTTTGCCTTTTTCCTTTGGGGTGACTACTTTCACCTTGTTTCTTGACTTTTGTTTTCTTTGAGCTCATACCTTCCATTATATTTCCTCAAAATCATAGAATTGGAAAATAAATATTGCAAAGAACTCACAAGATTTGTTTGAGGTCCTCCGGCTGCAAAATTCTCTAGCCTTTCATCCGCTCTCCTCTTTCTCTTGCTGCCAATTCTACAAAAAATATCCTTTAGTTATTATTCTTTAATTCAAGAATTTATCTACTCCATTGCATGTTCATGCCGCCATTAATGTTTTAGCTCTGAGCACAAGTTTGCAAATTTTTTAAAATTCCCACTGTCACATCAAAAGCTCTCCATCGGCAAAACAATTCAAAACTCTGGGTGATCCTTTTTATTTGGGTTAATCCAACATTCACTAAACACCCTGTTGGTCAGGGAGACAATATATTATTTTCCCCGATATCACACAATTTATCCTTCTGATCCATACTACATAGATATCGCCAAGTATAACCCCGATGAACCTTTTGATCCATTCATATCTTTATTGGCAAGAGATCATGTATCGCTGAGATATCTAGCAATTTCCCTGATGCTATAAGTCTCCTTGATGTTCATTCCTTCAATCTCGAGTGTGTCGCCAAGACTCTTTCCAATTGAGCTTCCATTGGTGTGATGGGAAGACATTTCAAACTCATTCCAAGAGTACTTTTCTCACTGGGGAAATTTCTTCATGCTTTGTTGGTGAGATAGGATGGGTATCTCACCAATGGTATTTCATCGGCAAGACATGTATGCTCGAACTGAATTATGGATCTCATTCAAAGAGAATTTGTCTTTCTGAGAACTTCTTCATCGGTGAGACCACAAGTTATATCTTCCTGATATGTATCCTCCTATGAAATTTGATTGGTTTGATAGTCTTGACCTCTCGCCAATATGCCCAAACCACCTGCATTGAAATATAGTAGCTTATGGATTGGAGAGACCTGCACCCACTCATGTTGATATGGATTATTTATTAAATGCTTTTTCTTATAGGGATTTTAAGGTACCAAAAGGTCAAAACCGATGCAATCACTGGTAATTATAATATGTAGAGGAGATTATGAAAATTTTATACTCAAGATGTGGCTTCCTTTGGACATCCATATGTGCAAATTACTGTAAAATTTTGAAAATTTTATAGTTCCAACACATCCAATCATCTCATTCCTTCAAAAACCTATTCTTATCACATAATTTGGGTAATCCCAACTTCACAGTATCATCAAACC
>VDFB02331074.1:0-27375 GCA_007258455.2 Sequoia sempervirens | reverse complement strand
AATCAAACCCAACTCCACATTACGCTTCACCAGCCTACCTAGACCTTCCGCCAGAAGAATAAATAAGTAGGGAGAGATAGGATCCCCTTGACGAAGACCCCTGGAAGCACTAAAAAGAGCAGTAGGCTCCCCATTAATCAACACCGAGAATGAAGTGGAAGTAACACAGCTCATCACCCACTGGATCCATTCCCCAGCAAATCCAAAAGCAGAAAGAATTTTTTGCAAAAAGGACCACCGCACTCTATCATAAGCCTTCGCCATGTCAAGCTTGATGAACATAGCCTTTTCTTTCGAGGATGCCATCGAATGAATGGTTTCCGTTGCAATGACCACCCCATCCAATATTTGGCGATCCTCCACAAAACCACTTTGTTCCTCAGAGATAAGACCACTGAGCCATTTCTTCAACCTTTCAGCAATTAGCTTGGAGATGATTTTATACACCACATTACAAAGAGAAATGGGACGAAATTGATTCAAATGATCCGCCCCTTCACATTTGGGAATGAGAGCAAGGAAAGTAGAGTTTAAAGCCCGAAGCATCTGCTTGTTTACCTGAGACTCACGCACCACCTCCAACAGGTCCAACTTAATGATGTCCCAAAATTCTTGATAAAATTCCACTGGAAACCCATCAGGACCTGGGGCTTTCCCTTTCTTCATCTGAAAAACAGTGGCCTCTAATTCCTCCATCAAGATATCTTGCAAAAGATACTCATTCATCTCCCTAGTGACCAAAGAGGGAATACAAGCCAGAACTTGGTTTTCTTCCTCCGAAACATCTTGAGAGTCCTCCCGAAATAAAGAAGCATAGAACTCAGAAGCTTCTCTAGAAATATCCTGCAAGGAAGATAGTTGCTCACCCCTATCATTCACCAGAACAGGTATAGAATTACCATGCCTCCTAGCCTTCACCGAGTTGAAGAAAAATGCAGTGTTCTTATCCCCCTCCCGTAACCACTCAACTCTAGCCTTCTGCTTCCAAAAAATTTCCTCACGCAGCTCACACTCCTCCAAAGCTTTCCGGGCCCAGGCCTCTTCCCTGAGTAAGTCTTCAAAAAGACCACCCTCCCTTATCTCCCGAGTGATGACATCCAAGACAGCTTGTGCATCATCCTTAGCATGAAAAATATTGCCAAAGTAATGCCTATTCCACCTTTTAAGTTGATATTTTACATACTGTAGCTGCTTAGAAAAGGAGTACATGGCAGTGCCAAAAGCAGGTCTTCCCCTCCGCCACCAATCAGCCATATGCACCTGTAAAGAAGAATCTCTTAACCACATAAGTTGAAACTTGAAAGTAGGGGACCGAGCCACCCGAGCAGAAGAAGCAGAAAACTTAATAGGCCAATGGTCCGAACCCCTCCAGTCAAGAATCTCAGAGTTAGAAGACAGCCCTCCGCCAACCCAGAAACAAGACACCAAGAATCGATCAAGTCTCTCCGCAATACAATTCTCCCCCAATCTCCTATTGTTCCAAGTAAACTTCCCATTTCGAGGCTTAATGTCAACCAGGTTCAAAGCAGAGATGCTATCATGAAAAAGGAAAGCAGAAGGTTCCAGTCTCGCAACACCACCCTTCTTCTCATCTATCTCAACAATAGCATTGAAATCCCCTGCAACAATCCAAGGGAACAAAGGAGCTAGGCTCCGAACATAACTAATATGAGACCACAATAACTTCTTACCAGGAAAATCAGTAGGCGCATAGATGTTTGAGAGAAGAATAGTTTCCCCCAACTCCAGACTTGAAACAACCACAGAGATCGAGGACTTGGAGGACACCCACCAAAGCAGGCAAATCTTCAAAGGATTCCACAGGCAAGCCACCCCACCTGCATTACCATGAGCCCCAATACACTGGCAACTACCCCGCACCCAAAGTTTAGGCATCATCCCCATCATACCTTCAACAGTTAACTTAGTCTTTTGAAGAAAAAGAACATCAGGAGAATGAGAACGCAACAAATCCCGAACAGCTTTTTGTCGAGGGCCACTGTTCAAGCCCCTTACATTCCAGGAGAGGACATTCATTTTGGAGGATTAGAGAAATGTGAATCCAAAGTCTTTACAGACCCAGCCTCCACCAGAGACTCCCCCATCAACTTTAATTTCTCCAAATCCTTCTTTCTCCTTGCTTTAGAAGACTTCTCTACAACCCCTTTCTTTAGGTCCTTCTGAAGAATTCCCAGTGAAGGGGAAGCCTTATTACCTTTTACCAAGCCTGCTCCCGATTTCACCAAAGGGCTAGAAAGCCCTCCTTCCCCCGACACCAGCTCCACAAAAGGCTCAAGCCCCCCAAGAACCACCAGACTCAGGTCCGATTCCAACCGGACAGCCCCAACTTCCTGAGGAGTTTGGATGTGCTCTGGGAAACTGTCTTCTTGAACCCCTTCTGAAATACCGTGATCCACAGTCAACAATCCCGGATTCACCTCCTGATGACCAAGGTCATCAAGCACCTCAAATCTATTATAGGAATCTCCATCTTGGCGATCCTTAAAGGTCCTCTTTTGGCCTTGATTCCTATTGCGGGCCTTGGCAGGAATGAAACCCTCAGCATCCATAGCCTCAGTTGGCACTGTCTCCTTACCCTTGCCACCCTTTGGGGGGTTGCGAGGAGGTTGAGTTGACTGCATCCCTGGAGGTTTAAACTTTGGACATCTTCTCTACAAATGCCCATATTCATGACAGAGACGGCAACGAAAAGGCAAAGTTTCATAGTCAAGCTGTTGCAACCAAGAGCACGAGCCAACACGTATTTCCAAAGAGTCTGGGATAGGGTTATTCAAATCCATTTCAACACATATACGAGCAAAAGTCATTACCTTTCTGTCCAGAGTTTGTTGAGAAGGACCCACTGGTTTTCCCAGTAATGACGCAACTTGATGCAATATGTCATTGCGCCAAAATTCCACTGGAAATCTAGGGAGACGAACCCAAATCGGCACCCTATTCGGAAGCTCCTCCGAAGGATTAAAGCCTGCATGCCATGGCTTAATGAATAGACCAACTTGGTTGTGGAAGTAAGGCCCACCTTCAAAAACTCTATTGCGATCCGCCATGCAATTAAATGTCACCATGAAATAGTTGTTGGCTAACAACATTATTTCCATCTCACCCTCGGGGGACCAAGAGCGATGCGCCCATGAATCCAAAAATTGGAGCGAAACCCTCATTCCCAAAAATTTGCATAGCAAAGCATGTTTTGAGAAATACTCGATGTCCTCCGCAATCGATTCAGGTTGGATAACCAGCACTGGCCTTTCCTTGGAACGTTCAAGGCACCCATTTGTCTTCGGAATACGAGAACCACCCGCATGAACAAATCCATGAGTACTTGAGTCATTTGAAAACAAAGTATTATTAAAAACTTTCAGAGAGCAAAATGGGGCCGAAGACCCAAAAGCAGCTCGAAAATCCAAAGGGGATTTGACCCCTGATGACTCCCCCTGAGCCATGCAAAAGCGGGACTCCAAACTTAGAGCAAGAAAACTGAAAAACCCACCCACGGAGCCCGAACGAGGTAAGGAACAGACCAAAGGAGAACCAAAATCCACTTAAAAGTGGCTGCCGAAAGAGAAGAACACAGCAAGGAGAAACCCTAGGAGAAAAAGCTTCTGCCCCAGCCGCAGCCCGCATGCCAGGAGAAGAGAGCACACCGGCGAAAGACACCACCCCTCGTGAACTCCCCGTGATTCCCACCTTTACTATTACTATTATTAATATATTTTTATTTTTATTTTTAATAGATAAGTTAAAAAATTAAACTTTATCTAGCATCTATTTTCATCCAATTATCTACTTGATCATTTGTTATTGGATTACCTCTCTTTGTACCTTTTAGGTGAGGAATAGATATCCCTATCCTTAAAATATTTTTCAAAGTTTATATACTAATATATCATATAGTTTGGAAACAATTATGTTGGGTAAATCTTTAATAAGATTTATTATCATATGTAATAGGATCGAAGTCATTTAAATCAATTATCTTCTAAATGTATGATATTATCAAATTGGTGTTTTAAAAAATGATTAAAAAAATGAATTAAAATTATATTAAGCTTTCAAAAATAATTCTTCACTACATATATTTCTAAGTTTTTTAATAAAATAAAATTTATAAAATTATAATCAAAGTTTAAGACTTAATTTTTTGAACTAGATAAATAATTAAAACTAAAACAACAAATGGATTACAAATTTTTGAACAATTACAAAAAAATGGATTGTATTTAATTCAAAGCATGAACTATCAATTTAATTAATATTGTCATAGATGAAACATTTTTGATATATTGATAGTTTTTCATGTTGATTTGGCTCTTATTATGCTAAGAGGCTCTACTAGTAGATATATTTTTTGTCCCAATAGTTATCTCTTCTAGCTTCTTTGACAATCCTATTAATTCTTTTCAAAACTTTCAACCATGATTGAATAGTGAAGGCTTGATGAACAATCTAAAATAGCTTGAGGTGTATCCTACAAAATGCAAGTGAGATCCACCATTTGAAAACTTATAATTCTAGAGTACAACAACACAATGTCAACCTCTTGAGGATATATTAGATTAGGAAAATATCTAGACATATTGATCTTTAAATAGTCATAATTGTGATTTGTTTGCAAGTTTTAAAAATAATTTATTCCTACAAATTAACTCCAATGATTCAGTTACTTTCCAAGAAAGCTGATGGGAAAATAAAGTAAGTATCAAGGAGAGGATTATGTGTGTGAGGCGTGCTTAGCAAAGGGGTAGAACCAAAGGTCATGTTTAAGAGTCTTGCTTCTTGCAAAATTGAGAGAGAATCAATTGAGAGTGAATGAAATTGATGCAAGTACAAATGGGGAGTCTAGAATGTAGAAGATTCTAGGTTGTGAGTTGAATTTGAGTCTTTTTTGGCCTTCTAGAGGAAGGAACTTGATTTGAGCCATTTAAAAATAGTAAAGGAATGTTTCCATTTAAATTTGATTCTCTAATCATCTACCAACATAGGGAGTAAGGCATAAACAACCTTGAGTGGAAAATTTGAGATTCTACAACTATTCAACCACCTCCAAAAATTGAGAAAGTGCAAGTGCAAAAGATATATTTTTTGAGTGGGAGTGTTAGTTAGATTGAAAAGGAAATTTAATAGATAAATCTTTTAACAACATTCATGTATTGAAATTCAACTTTTATTTTTCTTGGTTATTTCAATATTAGATTAGGAAGGTCACACCTACCTTTGAAAATTTGGATTCCTTTTTTGAAATGAGCTTTTCCTCATAACTATTTGTTGAGAGAAAGAGGTCATTTATCCACTTAGATAAGAATACTCCACCATATAGAGGAGGTTGGGAAGCTTGGTCCTTTTAGCACCCTACTTGAAGACCCATTCTTAACCCTAGTTAAATAGTAATTAGAAGGCTTGGTATGACTAGCACTTGTTAATTTTGGTGACCATGTGGCTTTATAGAAATGTAAGTTATGAGAAATGAAAATAAATCCTAAAAAATATTTCAATGCACTCTCTCATGAAGTAGGAATTTTAATTATATACCTCTTTATCTAATAATTATAACTAAATCATAATCTTCTTGTAGGTTGATGAACACTTAAGTATGAACATAGCTAATATAAAATTGTTTACCTTTCATGTTAAAGATTGAGTTATACTATCCATGAAGGTGTGTTGAGAATATGTTTTATATTTTCTTTATTGAAGGTTTGATTGATGAAATGATAAAAACTAAGGTGGAGGCCAACAAATGTTATATATGCCCTATAAAGGGTGATTGATCATTATAAATTTCATGTGCTTAAGAAACTTGTTCTATGTAAAGAAGATATAATTTTTTATCTCTAAGGGAATCTATTCATAAAAAAAGATCTTCTCATATTATTTGTCCATTCAACCATTCTCTAATTCATCATTAACCCATCACCCTCAACAAGTGTTATCTCCATCTTATTAAGGTCGTAATCACTAACAAGTATCATTCTATATCATTTGTCTATTATGTAGCAACGTGATTATGTGTATATTACCGTACATTTTTACCATTTTTTATTTATTTTTAATTCATTCTCTCTCAATCTAATTATTACAACTAACTCGTTGTCTTCATTTTTGGGGGAATTTATATGTTATTATTACAAGTAAGTGGAAACAAACTAAATAGAATCATTCACATACCATGCTTTAATATTTTCCAACTTGTGAAAGTGTCATATTCTTTTACCTTATTTAACTCCTTTCCTCCCTATCTAATCATTGCAACTAGATCACAATCCATAAATAGTTTATAATTTATAATATTATAAGTACTTCATTTGAACACAGTCAATCCAAAATAATTCACCTAGCATGCTAAGGTATATTCACCTTTATTCCAACCCCTTTTAACAATTATCTTCTCCCATTGAGGTGTGCTATGTATGTGTTTTATCTTTTTTATTAAAATCATGATTGATGAAAGGATGGTGACTAAGGTGGTAAAAAATGAACAATGTATATGCCCTATAAAAAGAAATTAGTCACTATGAATTGTATGTTCTCAATAAACTTGTTATATTTATAAAAGGCATAGTTTAAATATATTTCTTGAAGTAATTATTTATTTGGTATTTTTATTTTCTCTCATCCTCTTTGATCATGCACTTATTTTTTATGTCATCGTCAAGAAGTGTCATATACAACTTTTTAGGGCCATAATATCACCAACTTACTATATTACCTCATTCACCTCTTGTGTAGTGGCATGATTATGGACATTGTACCCTACATTATTACTATTACTTTTTAACTCATTTCAATACAATTATAAACAATTTGATATAGAAAAATCAAGTTTATATGTATCATGCAAATCATTGGTTTTCAACCCATGTCAATGATCAATTATAAATAATTTCACATAGAAAAATCATTTTTTTATTAATGTATCATGAAGATTTAAGCACATGATTGAAGTGGTCAATATGTACACTTGTAACTTTAAGCCAAAAAATTACTAAGCTTGACAAAATTCTTAAAGATAACTTAGCAGTTTAGCATTTAGAATGTGAATTCAATAATATTTAAATTACTTACAAAAATTATAAATCTCCATCCTTAAGGAAACACATCAAGCATTTGTATAACTAGGATATTTGATCAATAACTTTTAGATAGACAAACATATTGAAAATGGTATTTATAAGGGAGCATATCACACTCATATATAATTTAGGTTAGTTTAATAAGTAATTTGTTACACCCCAAACAATATTACCTAATTACTATTACCTTGTTTGGTTAAATTGATTGAATGAATGAATGTGTTTTATGGATCTCTACTCGATTGTGTTTTATTAATCTTTATATGAATATATTTAATGAATCTTGAATGAAAATATGATGAAAGAATGATTAATGCACTTTGATATTTTATAATGTTTCTAACTATGAAATGTATGATGCATATGATTATGTTGTGTTTGGCTAACTACAATTATGATATGCCAAGTTGAGTGCAGGAATAGGTTAAATCCTCTAGAATAGAGAGGAAATATCACTCAACAGAAGAGCTTGGTCTAGTAACCCTTAACAAGCCTAATTAAGAAATCACACACTCACGTCCTAATTGTTCATATAGAGATTCAAGTTGATTTTAGGAAAGGTAAGTGATCTTTGTTGTGAATGTTGTGATTAAGAATTGTGATTAAGTCTTGATGTCTTGTGTCAGTATTTCCTTGTATGATTATTGTGGTATCAGTGAGATATATGCATAAGATGTATATATATGTATATGTGTACATGTCAACAGTAGACTCATACAGGTGAGTGAATACATACATAAGTATATGTAGGTAGAAGTACCTATGCATGCTCATGGATAGATCACCCTTATGCATGGGGATACCAATTGGACTAAATTGAAATTATATATATATGCATCCCATGTATGTTTGTCAATAGAAGGGATTGTATGCATGAGTATTTTATAACGATTATAAAATAGGATTACGTATATATATCTATATATATATATGTGTGTGTGTGTGTGTGTGGTATATATATTAATATATGTGTGTGTGTGTGTGATATTATAAGAACATATATGTATATATATACTATGGAATGTATACATATATATATATATATATGTATGTATACATACATACATACATACATATATATATATATATGTATGTATACATACATACATACATACATATATATACATATCCATATACATACATACATACATACATACATACTATATAAGAGTGAATTTGCACCCCATGTGAAAATCCCCTTTTTTCCTTTATCCACTTTAGAAAACCAAGTTTGGTGGCTTAATTCCACCTAAGCCTGCTGCTTGCATCACACTTGGTGCCTATTTTGAGCGTCAATGGAGGCATTTCTATCAGGGATGCTTGTGTGGCGTGCTTACATCCTTGATAGATTACTGTATCTGGAGCCTATAGAGGCGTTACACTTCCCATTAGGGGTCGATTTGTAATGCCCTCCTTGGCCAACCGACCCGAATATGGTCATTTTCTTCATCTCCCCTTCAAATTCACCCTTCCATATGTATTTGATATTCTACACCTCTCCTCTCTCCCTTCACATATCTCTTTAAGAACTTCTTCACTCCATTCACAAGCTTTAAGTAGCTTCTTCACCATCTCTTCAATCTCCAAAGACCTTACACTTTACAACAGTAACATTAACACTCCACCACTTTAGTAGAGCAAGTGTGGAACAAACACCATGGCAGCAGAGGCTTGAGTTCCTCTCATTTTCTCCCCCATTAGCCTTGAGCGCTCTTGGTGGAGGTGGTAAGCTTTCACTCCTCTAATATATTACTTGGTTGAGTAGCATAACAATGTTTTGTAGTGCTTTAATTGCTCTTTACTTCATTTCTACTTTTTCCTCCATCTTTCTGGTTGTCCGTGGAGGTGGGAACACCAAAAAAGGGTTTGATTGAGTCAGGCCCTTATACAACCACCCAACAATTTCTCTCTCCCTCTTGTGTGCAAGTATTGAAGACACTCACGATCTAGAAGCTTCATCACTCACAAGGTTGTAAGTATTTCCTTTCTTCTCCTTATTGTCTCTATTCCATTTCAATCTTATTACTTCTTGTTACTTCCTTGCATTTTAGAGGTTCTCAGTAATCGAAGTGTAAGTCATCACTTAGCCATTTTTTGAGGAATTCTCACTTTCTAGTCCCTATGAGACATCACCATGCCTATGGGATGCTAGCTCGCTGAACTGTCATCTATATTATGTGTTGTTGTCCTTTGGCCAAGAGCTTGATAGTCTATCCAGAAAATCTCTGTCACATGCTCTTTTAGATTCTAAAACTCTCACAACTATTCCATTGAGGTAGTATAGGGAAGTTCACCTCGTGAGGCTCTTTGAGTGAAGAGAACTCGTGAGTAGCAAATCCCCCTATATTACATTTTGGTGAACCTAACGTGAAGAACGGTGTTCTTAAAAAAACTAGGAAGTTATTTACCCCTACTTGGCAAGGTCAACTTTTGAATTAGTGCTAGAGATTCAAAACCATTTGCACCATTGGAAATGTCTCCTAAAGAACTTGTTTAGTCCCTAAAATACAAGTGCCTTCGGTAGTCAAATTATAGGGACCGACACAAGTTCTTACCTCAAATTCCATCTTGGAGACCTCTGAAAACATAAATTACTAAAATATAGAAAATACTGAAAATATTGTAATGGATTTATATCTTCTTTCATTAGTTTTGTATCTAATTTTGTTCAAAATTTTAATGATATTCCATTTAATGCATGTGATAGTGACTTGTATTTACCCATGTCACTCAGTATCTTTGATCCTTCTCATGAATGTCCTCTTGCTGCTGAGGATATTTTGTTGTAAGAAGATGAAATCATTGATGCTTTCCTTAATATTACTCTACCTTCTACTCATTCTAATGCAATCTCTTTTGGAGAAGATGCATTTGTGAATGATTTATCTACCCTTCATTCCAATGCACTCCCTCCTAGAGATGATGCATTTGTGAATGATGAATCTACCCTTCATTTCAATGCAATCTTTTCTAGAGACATTGAATTTGTGAATGATGAGTCCTATCTTTGTTCCAATGCTCTCTCTTCTAGAGACGTTGCATATGTGAATGATGAATCTACTTTTCCTTCCAATGCAATCTCTTTCAAAGATGATGCATTCAAGAATGATGAATCTCTTATACCTCCCAATGCACTCTCTTCTAGAGACGTTGCATTCTTGAATGATGAACTTCTTATCTATTCTAATGCACTCTCTCTTAGAGAGGTTGCATTAGCAAATGATGAACCTCCTTCCACATCTAATTTGTGTTGGATCAATGTTGAGAATGTCCCTTCAAATACCTATTCCACATTTGATCTTGTTTGGATTGATGTTGAGAATATGTATTCAAGGAATTGTTCTACTAGATCTAATGATTCTATAAATGCATTTTGTGTCTTCTCTGCCTCTCAAAGGCCTAAGAGACCGATTATTTACATGACTCCAACTAGTCCTTCTTCTAAAAGGGGTTGTTCTATTAATGGTGTTCCATTTGATAGCAACTCTCCTGGTCTCTCTATGGCTCCCTCTGATAGAGCAGTAGCCTATACTTATGAGAATATAATGAATAAAAAATCCATTCTTCCTCTAGCTCCCAAACCTATGACTAAAGCACCTAGTGGATATGATCTTGTCGAACAACCTCAGGTTACTCTAGATAAGGTCTCATTGTGGGACTTGCTTCAATCTACTCCTACCTCTCCTCAAAGGAATGCATGTCTTGGTGATGAATTGGGTTCCTTAGACTTTACAGACTCATTCATTCAGGAATATAAAGTTGAATCGATCTGTCTAGACCTTGTGATAACATCATCCACACTTGCTATCAAAGATGACTACTCTTTTGCATCGTGGGGTAAGGTGAATGCATATTGTAATGTTCTTGGTGTTGATCCTCCTTCTAAGGAAGATGATCACACTTTTGTTAAAGAGGTTAACTCTAGTAGTCCTATCAAGAAGGTTGATGGTGATCCCATAGAAGAGTGTGATCCCCCTTGCTGGAATAACTATCTCTATGGAGATCCTCCTCCTTTATCTCCTATCTCCACTTCTTCTTGTGGGCAGTCAAATCTATCTTTGCAAGAGAAAGGATTGATTCCTGCTCCTCATCCTTTATCTAAGCAAGAGTGTATTTTGCTGCAGCTTCTAAAATCTCACTTAATCATTCTTCCTTCTCCCACACATAATAAAATTCATAAACATGATGAAACAAAACATCCTTTCTGTGCATACCATCAAGTGCTTGGTCATTCCACTAGAGAATGTAAGGCATTAAAATACAAAATATAAAAACTTTGTGATTCAAGTGCCATCGAACTCCCATTTGATTAATGCACCTACCCTTTTCTTTGCATGACAAGTGATATCAAGGTTTACCTCTATCCTGTATGTTCCAAGAATCTTGCATGGTTCTCCTCTCCTACATGTTGGGGGCAGTGATGACTCATTCAAAGATGTGCATCCTTCTTAAGGACCCATCTCTTCGCTATATATTTAAAATGAAGTGTCCCTTG
This sequence comes from Sequoia sempervirens, assembly GCA_007258455.2. Lineage (NCBI taxonomy): Eukaryota > Viridiplantae > Streptophyta > Pinopsida > Cupressales > Cupressaceae > Sequoia > Sequoia sempervirens. Next base: position 15,789 of record VDFB02331074.1, on the reverse strand, counting down.
AGTGGATCCATTTTCTCTTTTGAAGGGTTCTTGAGGGATCTCTTTGAAACCTTTTCTCTCGAATGAATTCATTGGCATCTAGCTTGGGGGCAGCCTATCTAGACCTATTTTGTATCTTTGCGTCTAGCTTGGGGGCAACCTAACTAGACCTCACCTTCCAAACAATGCATCCCTTGAGTGGACCCCTCTTCTTTTGAAGGGTTCCCAAGGGAGCCCTTTGAAATCCTTTCACATGATGATGGTCTACATGACTGTCTGCTTACTCACTTTGCAGGACTGAGAATGAGAACCTACAAAGCTCCTTTACATACTTACTTGGTGATACGAGTTCTCCTCCTCAAGTAGGGTTTTCTTTTATCACCTCTTTTGTGGTACAAATTCTACTCCTAAGTGGGTTTTGCTTTCACCACTCACTTTTTGGTGATACGGGTTCTCCTCCTCAAGCATGGCTTTCTTTTATCACCTCTTTTATGGTGTGAGGTCTACTCCTAAGCTAGTTTTTCTTTCACCATTCACTTTTTGGTGATACGGGTTCTGCTCCTCAAGCAGGGTTTTCTTTTATCACCTCTTTTGTGGTGTGGGTTCTACTTCTGAGCAAGTTTTTCTTTCACCAAACACTTTTTGGTGATACGAGTTCTCCTCCTCGAGTGGGGTTTTCTTTTATCACCTCTTTTGTGGTGTGGGTTCTACTCCTGAGCGGGTCTTTCTTTCACCACACACTTTTTGATGATAAGGGTTCGCTTCCTTGAGCAGGGTTTGCTTTTATCACCTCTTTTGTGATACAGGTTCTCCTCCTCGAGCAAGGTTTTCTTTTATCACTCCTAATTTGTGGTGTAGGTTCTACTCCTGAGTGGGTTTTTCGTTCGCCACATGCTTTGTTCATTTCTATCTTTCTCTTCTCTCTTTTATATATTGGATCATAGATCTACATCTTCATCCTGAGTATATTCTCTTTCATTAGCTTCATAGTTTTCCAGAACTACAAAGTCCTCTTTTGACCCTGCACTCTTTGGTTAGCAAGATCATGGTCTACTTCCTCAATGGTCCAGGTATACATTTCTAAGCCTACTCTTTCTTGATCTACTTTAGCAAGCACACATCAGTGTTAGTGCTCGCTAAAGTGGGGGAAAAATGTATAAGAGAGAATTTTCACCCCATGTAAAAATACCCTTTTTTCCTTTATCCACTTTCAAAAACCAAGTTTGGAGGCTTAATTCCACCTAAGCCCACTGCCTGCATCACACTTGGTGCCTATTTTGAGCATTGATGAAGATGTTTCTATCAGGGATTCCCACACAGCATGCAGATGTTTGCGCGGCGTGCTTACATCCCTGACAGATTATCTCATCTGGAGCCTATAGAGGCATTACACTTCCCATTGGGGGTCAATTTGTGATGCCCTCCTCAGCCGATCGACCCAAATATGGCCATTTTCTTCATCTCTCCTTCAAATTCACTCCATCCATATGCATTTGATCTTCTACACCTCTCCTCTCTCCCTTCACACATCTCTCTAAGAACTTCTTCACTTCATTCTTAAGCTCTAAGCAGCTTCTTCACCATCTCTTCAATCTCCAAACACCTTACACTTCATAGCTATAACACCAACACTCCACCACTTCAATAGAGCAAGTGTGGAATAAACACCATGGTAGCAAAGGCTTTAGTTCCTCTCATTTTCTCCCCCATTAGCCTTGAGTGCTCTTGGTGGAGATGGTAAGCTTTCACTCCTCTCCTCTATTACTTGGTTGAGTAGCATAACACTATTTTGTAGTGATTTAAGTGATCTTTACTTCATTTCTACTTTTCTCTCCATCTATTTGGCTATCTGTGGAGGTGGAAACACCAAAATGGGGTCTGACTGAGGCAGGCCCCTATACAACCATCCACAATTTCTCTCTCCTTCTTGTGTGTAGGTATTGAAGACACTCACAAGCTAGAAGCTTCATCACTCACAAGGTCGTAAGCATTTCCTTTCTTCTCCTTATTGTCTCTATTGCATTTCAATCTTATTAATTCCTATTGCTTCCTTGCATTTTAGAGGTTCCCAGTAATCGGAGTGTAAGTCGTCACTTGGCCATTTTATGAGGCGTTCTCACTTTCTAGTCCCTATGAGACGCCAACGTGCCTCTAGGACACCAGCATATCATGTTATTGTCCTTTGGTTGAGAGCTTGATAGTCTATCCAGAAAATATTTGTAACCTACTCTTTCAGATTTTGAAACTCTCGCCATTGTTCCATTGAGGTAGTATAGGGAAGTTTACCCCGTGAAGCTCTTTGAGTGCAAAGAACTCATGAGTAGCGAATCCCACTATATTACACATACATACATACATACATACATACATACATATATATATGAGATTTGAAGTTATTAATATAAATCATAAAGTGCATAAGATAGTGTTGATCATATTATTAGTAATGTGCAGCTATACATATTATACATTGCATGGGCACATGAAGCATAAAGTGCAGCTTTATGTGGTGAATAATCTGACACATAAAGTGAAACATGACCAATTAAAACATTAAAACAAAGCACGCATAAAACACTGCAGCTGTGTTAAGCACGTAAGAAGAAAGTAAATGTTGTGTGCAACAAATAAAAAGTCTACAAGCCACGCCTATGAAGGTGGTGCCAAAGCTTTGAGGTCGAACCATATATAGAAGAAGTTGTAATGCAAAAGCCTATGAATTTAAATAAGCCTACAAATAAGTGTTTTGAATTATTCAAGTGAAAAATTCACATTGCTTTGAAATGAAATTAAAATTAGGAAACCTTCTTTTAGCTTGTTGTCCCAAATACTTAGTTGACTCAGCCAAAAAAATTTCATGTGTTGCAAACCTAGGAGTGATTTGTTGCATGAGGAAGAAATGTGGCAAAGATACTTGCTTGCTTGTAGCCTTTAGATGCTCACAATTTAGTATAAATAGAGGTTCCCATTCTACCAAAAGCTACACCTATCTTTTTGAATATCTTGATGTTATTTTGTTTTGAGTTTGAGAGCTTGTGAGTTGAGAGTTATTTTGGTATTTTGTATTTGTGGTTATTGTGAGATTTTGTGAGAAGAAGAGGATGGTCAAGTGGAACTTGGAGGAGGTTTCAACCAATTTGAGGATTCATACTAAGAATTATTTAAATCATTTGGAGCTTATGCAAGCATGCTAGTTTCTATTCCTTTGTATTTATGTTGGAAACAATAAATTAGTTATTTACTATGTTGAGAAAAGAGTGTTTTTTAATATGTTTTGGAGTTTGTTTGAGATTGTCTATTTCAAGGTTATGCAATATGTTGTAGAACCCATACTAATTATTATGTATTTATGTACCCTATATATGGGAGTGCAACATAGTTATACTATGTGTAGTTATCTTTGCTATACGTAGGAAGTCTATGATAGACATATGTAGCATTATGCAAGATGTAGTTTAAAACACTTTGGAAGTATAGTCTTATTGGTATGGGATGATTATGTGGGGTTATTCCTGGGATTGGTCAGATCCATGGGAAAGGGGGTAACCTAGATATAGATTATACTCGTCATTATAAACCAAATTAAACTAGGAAGGTGAGTGAACGTGTGATGCCTACTCTAAGTTAAGGGTAATGGAAACTTTGGCCAAAGTAGTGTAAGTAGCCACTATTTACACTATCAATTTCAATGTGATTTGGGATTATGTAATAGGCATGGGAAGTTCATACATGTAAGTTGTAACCACTATATGTCAATCTAGAAATGTATAGGACATAACACCAAGCTCAGAATTCATTATTGCTATGAGATTACCAAGGAAATCTCTTCATCGAATGGTAGGGCCATCATACTAGTTAGGTAGATGTGTGGGGGACTATAGTAAGTATGAGGTTGGAAGAAAAGCACTTGAGTGATGCTTCTCCTCTTTAGTTGGCAGCCAAGATTTGAGGGGGAACTCCTAGACCATTGTACTTTATACTTGATTGAAAGCTTGTTTAAGCTATGTATGTAATTTATATCTCTATGTGTGTGTGATGGAAATGTGAAAAATTAGTATCAACACAAACCTTAATGAAACAATTTACATTAAAGATTCAAAGCAAAGTAAACTATTCTAAATTGCATCTTAAAAAATATTTCAAGAATGACTCATTGTCCTCTATTCCTAAGGATTTATTAAGCCATTTATCCCTCAGATTTCTATGAGCACAATGGTTGTTAAAATGACTACTTAGGAAACGAGATAACATTCAACATGCAATCGAATCTAATGCCTACATGAAACTATATGCAAACAATGATGATGAAGGCTATGATGAGTGAAGGATGATGTTGATGACAAATGAACAAGTGGAGGTGGATACTATGGTAGTGATCTATATGATTCTATGCATGATTCTACATATGCTCAAATACAAACTTAAAATGAACTAATCTAAAATGCAACTATGATGTAAGATTTAAAGCTAAGATGTAAATTCCAAGAAAAACATGATACAAAAACTAGCTATAAGACTCCAAGAATGCTCCAAGCTCCAATGATAAACCTGATGATAACTTTACTTCAAATGTGGATGCAAAATACAAGGCCCAAGGGTTGTATTTATAGCCTTTTCCAAGCATATAGTGAGGTGGCAATAATCAACGGTCCAGATTTGAATAAGAAAAACAAATGGTGAAGATGAAGAGAACCAAGATGTTGTCCCCTTGACCAAAGACACCATGCCATTTGGATGGGAGAATCTCTTGAAAAATGGGCAACATGCCATTTGGATGGAAGATTCAAGTGTGAGAAGAGAAGACCATGTGTTTCCAAAATTGGTGGAAGTGTGGGAGGAATAAGTCATGTGCTCCAAAGTTGGTGGAAGTGTGGGAGGAATAAGTCATGTGCTCCAAAATTGGTGGAAGTGTGGGAGGAAATGAGCCATGTGCTTTTTGAAATGAGTTGAAGATAATTCTAATTAAAAATTAGACTTATTTATTTTGATGTGACCTTGGTGAGGTGGCACAAAAAATTATAGAAATGTGCTCTAATTCCTAATTGGATTTAGTGAAGATTAATTAAATAAAACAAGTTTAGGGAACCTTGTTTATTTAATTAATTTAGAAGAATACATTTTTTAGATTTGGAGAATTAGAGAAGGGTGAACAATATAAATAAATTGAGAATTTATTTATGTGTAGTTGGAATATTAATCAAATGGCTAGTATTTAATTAATTAAAGGTGATGACCATTTTTAGGTGTATACAATATCCATCTCTATTGAAATTGAAAATATAAAATGTCATATGAAATCCATGTATCATCATTATTTGAATCAATGAAAGGAATTCTTTTGTATGCAATGGAAAAGTTTGAAATATATTTCAAACATGTGAATTTATTATTCAAAGGAAAAATAAAATTTGTATTGCTCTTTAAGATTAGATGCATAAACTATTCACTTGTGGTAAAACATAGGAAAAATTACTATGTATAACAATGGGCATGTTACATAATAAAATTAGATTAAAGAGTTGGGATTGATATTTTTTGACAAATGATTATCAGTGTGGGTCAATTATGCTTGATCCATGATGAATCAAAGCATAATGAAGACACTAATACTCAATCTAAACAAGATAAATCAAATTGAAAGTTAAGCTAAACATTTATTGAAACTAAGCATTATGAACTATGAAAACATTTAAAATTTCTATTCTAGCCCATTTGAAACTTATCACATTTTGAAATTGGTGTCATGTTGATGTGGAACAATGACCCTTTCCCAATCTCATGATCAGTGAGCTTGTTCCAATCGATTCTATTGAAGAGGATTGATGAAACTATTGTGATATGTGGATGAAAACATGATTTATGCTAAATTAATCATGATGCAGGCCAAATTAACATGATTTTATGCTAAAAATGATCTAAGTATGCAATTTCTAAGCTAATCTAAGTGTTATTTAAGCTAAAAGATCCAAGCCCTAATTTATAAACAAGCTAAGATGGATACATGGAAGCCATTAATGGAAGCTTAAAACTAATATGCAACTAAAATATGCTAAATTTGAGTAAAGTATGAGTGTGAATGTGAGTAAATTCAACAACATAAGTTTGCGCTTGAAAGATGAATCCATTTGTCTCCAAATAGTGTTCTAATTATAGGAAAGCAAATGAGAAATGAAGGGTTGAGATTGAAAAATATAATTAACGGTCAAGGATGGAGGAAAGAAGAGGCATGGATCATGGATTTTCATCAATGGGTAAGAATTCAAGATGATATTTAATCAAGGGTTCTCATTCCTTCCAAACAAGCACACTTTTGACCTGTTTAAGAGGTCAAAAGTTAACTTTCTCAAGAGGTTTTGTGTTTAGCTTGCTCAAGAAGCCAAGTGAGAATATCCCTTTTTCAAATGATTAGAGGAGAGAGAACATCCTTTGGAATATTCTCATGGGTGAGGAAAAAGGATATTTAGTTAATTAAAACTAAATTAAAATATGCAAAGGAGGAATATTCTTTTGGAATATTCCTTTGCAAGTGACAGGAATTCGATTAGTTAGATAATTGCTAATTTAACAAGGGATTAATCATGCAATAAGGGGAATTAGAGGAATAAAGTGATTTTCATTAAATTAAATGATTTAATGAAAGGGGGAAAGGTGAAAATGCAATTTAATTAAATAACTTAGGGTTATTTAATTAAATAATTTAATTTATTTAATTTAATGAGATGAAGCATTAGCATGAAAGGGGGTGAATTAACTCAATTAAATGCATTAGGTTAATACATGAAAATGATGTAATTAATTAATTAGCTAGACCGATTCAATTAATAAAGAAAAATGAGAATGGGTTCTGAGAGGAAATGATGTTAGTATACCTAATTCAAGTGTATGATATCATTCAAGACATTTTTTAGTGTTTAAATTTTTCCCCTCTTTGAAGCGAGGTACCCATTGCTTTGGTTCAAAGACTGATGCTTTTTGAATAAAAAATTACTGCTTAAATCAAAAAATATATATATTTTTAATTTTATTAGATGCCCCATTGCTAAAGGATAAAGTTGATTCTCCACCCCCTCAAGAAATCAGGCAGAAATTTTGGGTTGATTTCTCAATAAAGGTGAAAAGCTACCCAAGGGGTCCAGAAAGGCTCTGGAATGCAAGAAATATGCAAAATAAAGTTCTGATTGGAAAAGTTGGTGAAAATGATGATAAACCCTAGCTTCAAGGTTAAATTAGGGAAAAAAAATCTAATATTTTAGCATAAATAAACCAAGAAGGGTCACTTTCAATTCATTTGTGCATTCACACCTTAAGGAATTCTTGCAATTTGAGATCTGACCCTCTGAAGAAATAGCGCGACGAGAGCTCCCATGACACATTCCCGACCGAGTTCGAGAGTACCATTAGATTCCAGGCTCAGGACCACTGATATGTAACTCAAAACTTGTTTTGAAATTTGACTTTTTGATGCATTTATTGCACTTTAGAATTTAAACTTTGGCGGCATCACTATATAGCGACACCCATTTGAGAATTGACAACACCAAAATGATTTTTAGTGATGCACATGGGTATTGTGACATAGTTCGTAATTTAGAATTAGGGTTTCCCATTTTAAATTGTGATGCATATGTATATAGTGACACATTTCAATTTGAAAATTAAGGTTATGGTTTCCAAAGTTTAAATCATGACACATGTTTATGGCAACATCATTTGTACTTTGCAATTTGAATGCCTTTGGGTGTCAATTTGGAATTTGAAATATAGTGACGTTATTGCAAATAGCAATATTATTATGATTTTGGAGCTGAAAATTCCAAATTGAGTCATTTTTTTTTTACTTTTGACATCATGTGCTTCATGGGTGTAGGAGGTCATTCAACCCTTGATGTCTCATGAGCATCGACCCATAGTTTTGGAGAGACTAGATGATTTATCCAAGTTATGCTAGGAGAACCTAGGGAAGATCGACTTATGGTACATTGCATACACGCCCATCATCTACACACATCTAGCTATGATGATGGTGCTATGCAAGAGATGGCATAGTGATACTTCATCATTTCACCTTCCCACTGGCGAGGCAATAGTAACATTAGAGGATGTATGATGGATTCTACGTTATCGATACATGGTGAGCGTGTGATATATAATGTCAACATAGGATACGATGCCTATCACAAGGAAATGGAGATAGATTCCATTGTTCTAGTCACTTTGCAAATTGACCTTGAGGCATACAGAGGTCATGTACTCACATTTTGATTAATTATTCTAGCCATCATTTTAGGTTTGGTCACTCCATACCGATAGAGCAGAGGGTTCAGCTCAAGATGGGGCTTAGCATTGCACATGATGCTCCATAGGAGGAAATTATTTGCATGTGGAATAGTGACATTGGCCTCATTGTATCACAATATGTATGAATTTGTCTATTGCGATGACAAGAGCTATTGGTGCAAGGGTGACCTTGCTTCACATTTGGGCTTGGGAGAATATTGTTGTGCTCTGACCAATCAAGTAGATGGTTGATGTTGAGCTAGATGATCCTATGGTTTGGTGATATAGAGGCACCACCACCCTACGACATATTGGGAAAATTTGACTCCCATATTGGTAGTGGGTGCTTGATGATATGGCGGTGTTTAGATGGTGACCCTAGCTACAAATGCTAGCATGGTATGGTGATGGGCAACAATTTTTCTTCACTAGATAGACCCTGTACATGCAAGGTCGAGAGTACACCATTACAAAGAGATATTTTCTAGAAGAAGTGGCATGGCAGTTTGGTGAGTAGCAAGATAGGTGAGATGATGCCTACAAAGCCATATTTGCAAGATTAGCTCGAGAGGTTCCCACATGGGGACCCACTATCCCAACATTGGAGGTGGTCTAGGGTTTTTTACAATTGGTGGCATAGCCATGGGCATACAACTAGGGTTAGGCGGTCGTGAAAATGATGCTTGCTGATGATGCTTGGTTTACACCCCCTCATAGGCTGATAAATCCAATGGGTGCTCCTCCATGAGGGAGACCTAGAGGGAGGGTAGAAAGTAGGGGTAGAGGCAGGGGATGGGATGGCCAAGATGGCCAAAATGGGTAGATTTTAGGGGCTCCACCAGTTGGAAAACAACCTCCACTATAACCTCTTGTTCAACAATAGCTAGTGAAACAACAAGTAGGACAACAACAGGTAGTACAACCACCACCGTTGGGGCCAAATCCCTAAGATGTACAAATTCAATAGATGTAGGTTCTAACAGGTGAGTGGTGTCAAGCCCGCCAACAAATTTTGGTGATCAATGTTGAGCAGGACCAAGAAAAACAAGTTGTGGCTATGCCAATAGAGAGAGACCATGTGAGGTAGTAGATACAAACTATGACTTTTGAGAGAGATCAGGAGATCAATTTTTGTTAGAAATTAGAGGTGATGACAGTAGCCACATAGGGTAGGACCATATCCACTAGGTTGTATAGAGAGGTTGTGATTGAGGCAGCATATTGTAGGATGCACTATCACAGAGATGTGATAGTGTCATTTAGACAACCTAATTAGTCACAAAGGAGTGATGCATGCCCCAGGGCTGAGGATCAGCTAGAGAGACAAGCCAGAGAGGGGAGTAGCCATCAAGGCTAGCTTGAGTGTATAGACACTTTTTAACTTTTTTTCCCAATTCTTTGATATAGATATACATTCATGGGCTCCTTTTTTATAGCCTCATGGATATTGTATTTATGATCGATATACATATGATGATCCAAATATTGTACCATGAAATTCATTTTTGATATATATATGATACAAATATGGATTTGATATGACGTGTTCATCTTATTTCATGCTTACATGTATGGATGCATTTGATATGAGATGTGACATGCTTATATTTTATCATGTATGGATGCACTTTATTTATGTATGTGATATACAATATATGATGATACATGAGATGTAATGGTATGGATGGATGCAATGTTATATTATTTTTCATTATCTTTTCATGATATGCTATGCTTATGGTATGCTTATGCAAATGATATGGATGCATTTATGTTTTTGTGTACTTTCTTATGCAGTTTTATGATGTGATGTATGCATATGGATGTATGGATGGATAATGCAGATGTTAATGCTTATGATATGATAATGCAATGCATGTTTATGATATCTAATGCAATGATTTAAGATGTTCTTAGAATAATAAATCTATATTATTCATCACAAATTAAATGACAATGATGATGCGGGATGGATGCATTGATGGTGTTTATGTTGTCTTTCATGATACTAGGTTAGTGCGGAGAGAAGATAGAAGAAGCGAGAAGGATCGACCATTGACTGTGTTGATTACTTCAAAAGATCCAACAAGTCTATGATACACTAAGACTTTATTAGAGATGGTGATGATAAATGCATGATGATGATGAATGTAGGATAGTTTGCTCATTTTTTGGGATTGGGATTTTTCATCATTCCTTATTGTTTGATATAACACATAGACATGATGCATTGAGGTATTAATAACCAAGACGGTGTTGTATCTAGTGTAATGAAATTTTACTTTGCAAACATATAGGATAGTTCTTGTTCACACCTTAACATACATAAATCTCGTTGGAATGTAAGTTAGGATCGTAGAATATATTGGACCAAAGAATATACAGTAGTCAACAAAGTACTCCAAACAACTTCCCTACACATAACTAAGCAAGTATACACCAAGATTATTTTACAAGAGTATCCACAAGCACAGTAAAAAAAAGATAATGATTGATTCCCCATTCCTTTCTCTCTAAATAATTTTAGATAGATATAATCAAGAGGTCCTCAAAATGGGTCATTAAGATAAATCATAAGAAAAGAGAAAAGACAAAAAATCAGTGTTATCTATATCTCTTACCAGTTTAACTTAGCTAAAGTGATTTCTAATATTGATGTCCATCACAGGAAGGATACATCCTAGGACATGTTGATCAGATGGTTTTTTGATGTTAGATAATGATGAGATTTATGATAAGTCATTTGATATAAGATTCACTAACACATTTACCTATGATCTAGACTTTTATATTTTGACAATTAGGTTCACACTTTATGACTTGCTATACTTGCTTTCAATTTTTTTTTCCAAAGGTTGAAGGTGATGATCAATTTACTATGGGTGAAATTTTATTGTGGGTGAAAGTGGAATGGGATGGGTGGTTTTGGTATTTCAAAAAAAATGTTTTGAGGCTATTTTTGGTCTTTTTTGAACGTTTATGTGAATGTTTATGGTTTTGGTTATTTGAGGCTGTTTTAGAGTTTCCTAAAGATATTTGAGGTTGTTTAGGTGTTTTGAATGTTTTCTACTGTCACTGGTAGAATTTGGCAAATAAATGACTAGGTGACTAAAACTTTTAGTCACAGCAACTAAAAATGACTAAATTCTACTCAGTTTTTTCAACTTAGCTATAATGAGTAAATAAATGACTAATTTGGTTGTTGACTAAAAAATATTTAGTCACACAAATAAAAATGACTAAATAGTTAGTCATTTATTCAGTCACAATCCATTTCAATAAATCATTTAAGGAATAAAAAATATAGCCCATCAAAATACTCTAAAACTTTAATAAACATACCCTAAACTTTTGTCAAAATCTTATTTTTAGGCGTAGCCTACCAGAATGGAGTTTTCATTTTAATAAGCATTCTCTAAAACCTTTTTTGAAACATTATTTTCAAGCATAGCCCACCAAAATGGAGAAGTGTTTTAGTAAAGAATGAAAAAGAACAGTAAGGAGATGTGTGTGATAGGAGGCATAAGATTCATTGTTGCTTATCTCATTCCTGCTCTACTCAACAAGGGTTACATTGTTCAAGCTATTGTTTGTAATCCATGTATTTAATTGAAATATATTTGCATAATCTCAAATTCCTTTAGATGCTTTTGAAATATCAATGTATCCTATGTAGGGTTTAGAATGATTTCTTTTAATTTTAAAAAATAAATCAGATGCTTTTCAAGTATCAATGTATCCTATATGGGGTTTAGAATGATTTCTTTTATTTTGAAAAAATAAATAAATCATGTATTTTCTTGTGATTAGATAATGTGGAGATCTCCTAAATCTTCCCCAACACATTGTCCTCTTTGGCATTGTATTCATTCCTCCAACTGCTAGGGTTTTACATGTGACATCTTCAATATCTTCATGACCATGGCTTTTAAATAGATCTCTTTCTTTACTTTAATCCTTATTATGGTAATCCTTGAGTTCCATAATCCACTGTCAATCTCTTCTAAGAGCATTGTCTTAAGCTAGATTGCATAGTATGCATATAAAGTGAGTCCTTCATACCTACCATTGTTCCAAACAACCACTCACTACCTTGCTTAAAATGTTGCCTCCATAAGCACAATAGCATGTTTTAAAATCATGGTTGCCAGTGATTGAACATTAAGGTCACTACTTTCATCAAGATATAATGATATTTTTGTCTTCAAACTCAAGGCATTATGCAAGATAACATTGTGAATTGTTTGTTGTGTATGATTTAATTTTCTTTCACATTTACTACTTTGCTAACTTCCTTTAAGGTTGGATATTGCACCCTTAGTTGCATTCTCAAACAACTCACTCACTGCCACTTGAAGATTCCTTTCATGAGCATCCTTCTATAAAATCAAACTATTCCCTATAGATTTCCTACTTACTTACTATAGGGGACTCATTGTTTCATGGTATTTTGGGTCTTAAGATCCTTCAACCTTATTGCCACTACTTCACATTCCACAAGGTATTATTCACTATTCTCCCATCTTTGATGAGTCTCAAAACACTGCTCAAACATGCAATCCACTACCTCCATTATACAATGGCTAAGAAGAAACATTGAACCTATGATTACCATTGTTACTTCATTTGGACAGTCATTCCCTGACTGCATTTTCCTTGTCTAACACTGCCAAATCCATTTGAAAAACCCTTAAGGTTAGCACGGGGGTAAGGAAACTCACTGTTAAAATCTCCACTTTACTATGCAAGGTTTGAGCTTTATTATCTTGTCACTGCTCAACCTCTTTTTGACTGTCACACCTCAAGTGACTATCATTCTTCTTACCATAATTTTCATTTACAAATGTCACTGAGCTACATAGTGTGCTTGTTATTAGCTACAATCTTTAGATTACAATATTTTGTCATTGGCTACAATGTCTCAATCTTTCTAGTATTGCAACCTCACTAATCTGCTAGAGTTATTATTTATGTTTCTACTGAGATCTAGGGTTTTTACCCTAGTCACGATCTTACCAATGCTTTTGTTGGTATTAAAAAAAAAACCTTAAATCTTGGGTCATAAAATTAGCTATCTTGATAGGGTTGTGGTATGATCTTGAATTGTATCCTAGAGTGTGTGAGAAGCTTGTGTTTGATCATTAAGGTATGTAAACCTGATTAGGGAAATGTATCCTATATAACATGGGTCTTTCTTTAATACTTTCCATAATGGTTATTAGCATATCACATTATTATAGTTTGTGGTAACCCAAGATTGCATTCAAGTATGTAACAAACTTGGTTTGTAGTTTAAGTTGTACACTTTTAAGTAACATTCATAAGGTTTAGAAAATATTGATAACTCTCTATAATATCCCATTAAACATGGGTTGTGCTTGAATGCACAACATAATCGATATAACACAACCACTCTGCATATCAACTAGAGTTATAGGCTCTTTATTTCAGCAAGAGGTAATTGCCCTTGGATCATGCTATCATTACATCATAACCTGTTAAACTTGAGTCAAACTGAATGCACCCAATGATGATTAACACCTAATTGTGATGATAGTGATTTGTACATGAATTGTGCTCATATGAGTGCCTCCATTTATATCACAAAAATAGCCACATTAAACTTGGGTCACACATGAATGCATCTTGTATTTGTTATAGCACAATTCTGCCACATGACCAATAGAGTTATGGATCACATAATTATAGCCACAAGAATTTGTTCCTTGGTTGTGCTATTATGATGATTCCATTACCATTACAGCATAACCCTTTGGACTTACATTGCTTATTTTCTCTTTGGATGGATTGCTTCATGGATTTTTTGTGATTTGTACTTTTTTTTTTATAGTAAATTACATAGTACTCTTTCTAAAGCTGAAATGATTTATTAATTATGGTTTCATGATGATTTTTAGTTTTATTTAGAAGGGGTTAATGTGTGGCATTTTTATGTGTAGGAAGAATAGATTGTGATGCAATGTTTTGGTATGGATGATTCCAACAAAATTGGATTGCTATCAGTGTCAACCAGGTTGGAGAGTACCTTGAGCCAATCTGAAACACTTCCAGGAGTTTTTAGTTGGAAGCAAAACCTAACTATAGGAATTTCTGAATATCCGATAGAGGAAGTTCCTTTATTCTAAAGATAAAAATATAAATCTATTGGTCTAATTGCAGATCCAACCTAAGGTCTTTAATATCCAATAGAGAAAGTTTGTACATTGTAAAGATACAATAATAAATTTGCTGGATTAGTTTCAGATCCGATTTGAGGTAGTGAAGCTTTGACATAGGAAGTTCCTACATTTTAAAGATAAAATCATAAATTTTATCGATCCAATTGAGATCCAATTTGAGGTCGTGAAGCTCTGACAAAGAATTTTCCTACATTCTAAAGATAAAATCATAAATCTGCTTTGTCCAATTTGAGGTCCAATTGTAAGGACTTGTCTTTTTAATTATACTTTCTGACATTTGGCTTGATATAGATTGTTACTTTAGAATTATGGTATTAATTTTCTTCTAATGTTTTCAACCCTCATTTCAAGGAAGATCTCCGAAGGTGGTTCCTTCAAATGGAGACTACACTTTTCCACTATAGGTTTTGTCTAGAAACACTAGAAGCTCAAGTATTGTCATACTCAAGTACAATAGAGTTTGAGGTGAATTGCACTTAGTATTTTATGCTGAAATGGATATGTTCTAGCCTATAGTTAATTGTTGTAGCATAAAAAATAGGCTAAATATTTGCTCATTTACCATTGTTTCAAATTCTAAATTGCTATACCTTATTCTAGGAGCAAATCATAGACAAATTCTATACATAAGACACCATTGTTTCAAATTCAAAATTTTTGGCTCTTTCATAATTTTTTGCTTCATTTATTTGATCTAAGACAACCTATTGTATAGAAGATGCTCTCAAAATCATAGTAAAATCCTTTATTCTAATATGACTATTCAAAATATTTCCCATCATAACAATGAACAAAAGCATTAGTTATTAACCTAAACTTTGCAAGAGTTTCATCAAATTCCACTTTTTCACTCTCTTTTCCATTCTGAATTTTATTCCCAATTTCATCCATGAAGAACTTCCTTGGCATATAGATCCTTCTATTATCCATAACTTTACTAGGTGTGGAGGATAGCTTCGAGTTTTTTATCTAAGCAGCAATTGAAAAAAATTGGCCTTACCATCTTTGAGTTTTTATCCAAGCAGCAATTAACAAAATTTGGCCTTACCAAATCTTTGATATCTTTGATCTGGTAAGGCCGATTTTTTTCAATTGTTGCTTGGGTAAAAAATCGAAGCTATTTTTTACTCTTGGTAAAGTTATGGCTAATAGCAAGATCTATAGGCCAAGGAAGTTCTTCATGGATGAAATTGGGAATAAAATTCATAATGGAAAAGAGAGTGGAAAAGTAGAATTTGATGAAACTCTTGCAAAGTTCAAGTTAATGACTGATGCTTTTGTTCATTGTTATGATGGGAAATATTTTGAATAGTCATCCTAGAATAAAGGATTT
>VDFB02331073.1:0-20550 GCA_007258455.2 Sequoia sempervirens | reverse complement strand
TTACCAAAATAGGTTTTGACCAAGGAAATCCCCCATTCACCAAAAACAAAGAATTTTTCCCTCATGTGTTCTTCAAATGTTAGGTTGAGGAAAGATTGAATATCTATCAAAAGAGTAAAATTGCAAAAAAAAAAAGAGTTGTTAAGTTGTCAAAATTTTCATCAAGCTACAAAAAATCACTTTCAAAATTTAATTATGATGTTTTGACTATGAAACCCTTAAGGAATCAGGAGTGTATACCTTAGAGAAAAGGATTGTAAAAGAAAATTTTAAACCCATCTAACAAGACCCATTCTCCCTTGGGAAAATTATTCCCTAGTGGATACTCAACTGGGATTTTTTTTCACAAGTGCATAACATCACATCCTTCTTTGATCAATTGAAAATTTTTGGATTTTTTTAGATTAATGTTTAATTTATATGTTTCATGTGTTACATTGCATAATTTCATTCACTTGGTTTTTTTCATTCATCTTCCAAAAGTGCATTTCATGTTGATTTATTTGGTCTTAAGTCATAAGGACAACAACAAGATCTCCATCAATTTTGACTCGCCTAAGGGTTGAAAGTCAATCTTGCCCTAGGGGATCTCTTTTTCGTAATGAAATAAGAAAGGAAAGTGTAGGTGCATACCCCCATTTAAAATCCATCACCCACATTTTCCCCCATTTCATTACTAACATATAGTTGAATTTTTAGTTTAAATTATGAGATCTATTACTTATGGAGTGTTGTAAGCTATCTATACTTACAAGTTATATAAGTAACTTAGTTGTTGTTCATCTTGTAGACATGTAAAAATGACCTAACATTTATCACCGATCCTAAATGAAACTTTCTCATCATCGACATTGTTATCACTCCATTTCACATCAATTGCATCAAAAGCCCTAATTTCCTCTATTAATTCAATAATATTGCATTATTAAATTAATTCATTTTTTCAACATTTTTTACTAAATAAATAAATTTCAATTATTTAATAAAGTAATAATCTAACTTTATTCCTCCCGATTAATTAAATAAATATCAATTATTTAATTATGTGACTATTCTAATTCTACCCCTAAATTAATTGGAATTATTACCATTTAATCGTTTAATTAAATCACTTTCCCCTAAACATGAATAATTAAATAAATTATTCAAAACATCATCAAAAAGATCAAAACAAACAAATACAACTTTATTTGCAAAAGTAAAACATGATTTTCATGTTCAACTCAAAAAGATTAATTAATTAAATCAATTAATTAATAACCCTCACCCACTTTCATGTTTTAGAAAATTGCAATTCCCTGATTGCTCAATTATTCAATCACACTAAATGCTCAACATGATTTCTTCAATCTCATGGATTATTCAATTTATTTCCTCAATTCAACTAACCACTCAAATTGATTTCTTCAATCACACTAATTACGTAATAAAAATACATTGATTATTTCTATCTATTTCCTCTCAACATCTTTCAACTGTTAATCAAGATATTTTGTACTACATGATCATGATTATTCATTTCAAATCACAAAATCTATGGAACAACCTCATTTCTTCTCAAAAATGATTGGGGAATCAATATATTTTACACAATGAAGTAATGTTGAAATCATAATCAATCCTTTTGAGAAAGCTTTACACACGTCATCAATTAACACACATGCACAAATTTGAAGCTTTTGCTATGCACAAATGGAGGCTTCACATTGACATAAAAAATGATCCAACATTCTTGTGAATAAACTTCAACACAAATGGTAAAACTATAGTTTTTGGATTCATTTTATATTGTTTTGTTTCAATTTCTTTCTTGAAATCGTTTTTCTCATTGTTTCATTTCATGAGTAATGGTCATGAATCATGATCTTTTTTTTGAATTATATTATTTTTAATTCATTCATATTTGATCTTATTGCATCATCTGATTTCCCCCTTACACATTATGGCATGCCCGGTGGGAGCACAATCCTTGGAACTAACTATTTTATGAGTAAATTTTGACTAGTTGTAGGATCCAAATATGCAATTGAAAACTTTTCATGTAGAATCTATAGGAAATTCATGTGGTCGATCTTTCATTTCAGATGTGATCAACTATTTTCTAGCTGATTTCACCATTTTAACCACTTTTACCAAAATAACATGGGTACTCTTGCATTTTTAAGTCACTTTCACTTAAATAATAGAGGTCACTTCTAATTTTTTTAGCCCTAGTTGCTTCTAATAGGGTAGCTTTTGGTTAAAATTTCTCTTTTTCTCTATTTCTTTTTTATCCAAAATCTAAGAAGATGTTTTTCATTCTTCTAATGCTAATGAGTGCTTTTTAGTTATTTTTGTATTTTCTAACTTCATTTGTTTAGCTCTTGTAGGATCTGGAACACATTACATGAAAGAAAACTAACACATTTTATTTAAGAGGAGGTTGGAATCACCGAAAAAGTAACCCTTCTACTTTTTCTAACTTGTTTAGGGCCTCATGATTTTGGCTTAATGTTTCCTTGACTTAATGTTGTAATATGGATAACACATTCAAATTACTTGTTGGTCCCTTGTGAATTAATGAAATTTTAATGGTGCCTTAAAAAAGTGTTGTGAAGTGTTGTAAGACACTTTTATAGGGTTTTATAAAATAACTAAGCATAATAAACATAATCAACCTTAATATTGCCTTACTTGGAGTGTTGTAAGGTTTTATAACATACTTTCACATTCCTCTAGGTTTTTCATTAATAATTGGGCTTTCTTATGCTTTAATTGTGCCTATTTGACATCCACAAGCCTCATTTATTAGATCATTTTGAGGATAATCCTAACACTAATCAGTGACCAATTATAATTCAACTGTCGCTGGCTTGTGTGGCCTAGATTTATTGTTTGGGACTCATTCACCACCTTGGGCGAATGGGTCCCACATGGATCTTTTTTCCCTAAATCAAGTTTTACACCTTTCTAAGAACTTTTTAAAATATTCCCAAAATTTAGACCTAGGTGGATTGATTTTCCACCTTGGTGAATGATTCCCATGTGGCCCAAATTAAAATATCATTCAAATTTATAGTAGTTTTTTATTCTCCTAGATTTGATGTTGGCTTGTAGTGTTGTAATTTTGGGAATTCTTGCATAATTGAGTATAAATACAAGGTTCTTACACTCTTATTCAACACCTATCAATGAATAGAGTTCACAAGAGCATTTGATCATTCACAAGAGTATTCAAAGGAATTCATGGGTAGATCACCAAGCATTTTATAGAATTCTTCAACCATCAATCATCATATAAAGAATACCATATGTCATGTTTTTTATTGTGCTAACAATTGTGATGTAGAGTTCATGATCCAAGCAAGCATTACATTCAAGATCTATCTCTTTCAAGCTATAATCAATAACCACATCCATTGTAGCCATTTCAAGCATACTTGCAACACATTATTGCTAGGGTTTGGTAAGTTGCAACATAGTTATTTGTTCATTCATCATTCTCCATTCATATTTGCTTTCATTTTAAGGTTTAATTACAAGAAGGGGTTTGACCAAGGAAAATCCCTATTCCCTAACCACCACAACATTTTTTTGTCTTCTTTTGTGTGATTTGCAGAGCTAGGTTGCAACTTTGTGAACAAGCAAAGTTGGAGAAAAGTTGTCAAATCCCTAATGTTGTCAAAGTTTTCATCAAGCCTTGGAGAATCTTGGAGAAGACCTATAGGTGAAAATTTGTAGTTTCAAATCTAGAAACTAGTCAAAAAGAGTAGAGAAGACCAAGAGGAAAAAAATCATATTCAAAAATTCCAAAAAGAAGAAGTTGAATGATTCCCATTGTATAGGCCTGACATAGATTTTTACATATTTGAATACCCTTTTGGATAAAACCTGCTCCAATACATTTTCCCAAATATTGGACTAATTCTCCAAGATTGTAAAATGAGTCCTAGTCAACTATGACAAAATATTTTCTAGAATTCGAGACATCCATTCTACCTTCTTCAGTCTTGCAAGTGTACGCTTTCTATCTCATAACTTTTTTTTATATTTTGTTATTCTTTATAGGTCATTTAGGTTTTGTAATTTCATCTTGCATTTCATTATCTTTTCCAAGTCTAAACATGGTGGTGAACCCCTCATTAAATCATCTTTAACCGCTAGAACAACTATATTACAAGATTTCTGTCTCCTTTGCATTGAGATCTCTAGGATTATCCTTGAGTGGAACCTCTTTGAAAGTGGTTCTGAATACATTAATCAATCACTCAATCATTATTCCACCTTTTTAATAGGTTCCATTTTGGTGAACCCACATTTAGGACATTATAATTCTTATTTCGAGTGCATTCACATCCTAGATTCATATTCCATTAGCATTGCATTAAGGTTTGCATTGGTTAATTTGCATAAGTGAAAAGATCATTTACCTTGCATTATTTAATTTAATTTCATTTAAAATTAATCAAATTCTATATTTTCACCCCATACATAGCTTAGTAAACATAAAAAGCATAAAATTCAATTCAAGATTTCTGATTTAAAAAAAAAAAATCAACACTAGGATGCATTCGCCACCCTAGGAGAATTAGTCCCTTTGCACATTTTTCATTGCATTTTTTGGCATTTAAATATCCTTTTTTGAGTCTTTGTTAGCTACTTTTTCTTTTCCGCTTCACTTTCTAGAATTTCAACTATAAGTATTTCATTTTTCTTAGCTTACATTGCATTTGCATTCACCCTACATTTAGTGGCTTTTGTATGAGAGTTTTGTGTCCTATTGCTAATACCATAATGATAATAATTTTGAGTCATGTCATCTTGCAATAGCACAATAATTTTGGATCTTGGGTTGTCTATATCTTCGACTCCTAATATTGACACTAGTACACTAAGCATGCACAACATATTTAACAACTCTTTGCCTTCAAGTAGTGTGATGCAAGTTGAAATAAGAAATGATAGTATCCCACAAGAAAAAATCATTCAAATTCATTAGGATTGAACAAACCTACTACAAATAATCCTTGAAAAAATTTCAACTACTGCAATTCTTACCATAGAAAACATTCACCACTTGCTTGAAAGTGAAGATGACCTTGACCTTGTGAAAAACATAGTGAAAATCATTGGAAAACATCTTCCCTCAACCACTGGTTGTCCTTTTCCCACAAGAAATGTTACAAGTCAAGGAGGAACTCAAATTCCTCCTCCCACAACAATAGGCTGAATACCTACCTATAACAATCCTCAAGTCACAACAATAATGAAACAAGTAATTAATGTGAATCCTTCCCTGGGTATCCCTGCTAGCATCTCTAGTTCCTATGTGGCATCACAAGTTATATCTACTACCTTACCACCTATAAGCATTCCATTCATGTGTCCTACAAATACATACACTCCATCACCACTTTCACTTCCATCTCATAACACAAGCAATGACCCTCTCACAACGCAACTTTTCAAAACCATGTCATCCCTTCAAAAGAAAATTTCCACCATCAACTAAAATTGAAATGGTCCACCTACATTTTATGTCAAAAGCAGTACATTTTTGATATTGTGAACATCGATGCCACAAGGTGTAGAGGTGACTAGATTATAGAAATATGGAGGGAAGAAATATCCTTCTAATCATGTTAATTCCCACACTACCTTATGTAGTGACTTTTCACTTGATGATAAACTTTTGGAGAAACTTTTTTCCTAGGTCCTTGAAAGATACTACCTTGGAATGGTTCTCTCCTTTACCAAACAACTCAATTCATTCATTCAATGAAATTGTTGAAGCATTTTTAAACCATTTCCAAGTGCACATGACTCCCAAGATGACATTGGGCGATTTGATGCAATGCAAGCAAAAGGAAGAAGATAAGAAAACTGATTTTATTTCGCACTATCAATCACTTTATTCCCAAATCAATGTAAAGGTCCTTGACCCACATCTTCAAAATATGTTCATAGAAAATTTGTAAATTAAGATTCAAGAAAAGCTTACCATGATTAAATTCTCATCCTTCATGCACTTGTGTACTTCCCTCTGTGATTGTCCACTTCTAACCAAATCGAGAGATTTGAGTGTGCAAACCAAAAAAAATTGTAAACTTTTTGAAAAGAAATAAAGGGTTTCTTCAATTTAACCCCCCTCAAAAAACAACTCAAAATGTCAATAATCAAGTAGTTGCTATCAAAGCCATGGTCCCCTTTAATTATGGGGAACCCCAAAGACAATTCACTCCCCTATGCAACACCCTTCATAATACCATGACCCAACTTCTAGAACAACAAATGATTACATTACCTCTCGTTAGAACACCCAACCCTAATAAGCCTTTACCTCTGACCTTTAAACAAATTCTTATTGCCACTATCACTGAAAAAATGGAAATGACATGGAACATTGCAAGCAACTTAAACATCTTGTGCAAGATCTCGTTGATTTTTTCCATCTATTAACTGGAGGTGTTAATGATCAAGGAAATAAGTCTGTTGGCCCTCCTAAACAAAATTTGCAAATTTTTACCAACCCAATTCCTAAACATAATATTTAGTTTTTCAAATCCAACAAAACTGCAAAGAATGATGTGATGAATGTTGGCATAGATGATCAAAAAAATTATTCAATCATAATAATGCTATCAATGTCAATCCTATAGATGAAACGGTAGTGGTGATAGATGTCATCTCTTGTAGGGGTTGAACTATGAGTCCTCTTGACATTGTTTTCTCCTCCAATGATATACTTAAACATTTTCTTGATGGTCCTCTCTTCATATGCGGTCATATCTATGACAAGCCCACTAATGGGGTACTAGTAGATCCCACCTGTGGACATAATATGATCACCAAGGAGTTTTTACTTTTGCATGAAATCTATCAAAATGAATATGATAAACTAAAAGCATGGATAAAGACAAACAATGGTTTCACTTTCCCTATGATGGGATCGATCACCTTACAATTGCAAATAAGACCAAAAATATTAAATGTCACATTCTCCATCATCTTACAATTAGACCAATTTCGTGTGAAGCTAGGCCACCCATGGCTTTGCTCCGTGAAAGTCATCCCTTCAATTGTGCATAAATGCTTAAAGCTTTCCTTTGAAAATGAAGTATTCATGTTCACCATAGCGGCTTTAACCCTTTGTCATCTAAAGGAAACTTTTCCTTGGATTCCTTTTGGCCTAAACCCATGGAACCTATAAAGCCATGAGAAGACTTATTTTTCCTATCCTGCCAAAAATTCAAAGCAATGAAGACAAGCGAACTATCTCTCTGAAACGTGTCCCCATCCACCACCACAACCCCCATCCTTGACGAAACCATGATTGAGCCTAGACAAATGTAAAACAACCAAGACCAACCCAAAAAAAAAAAAAAATCACCTACATCCAACAAATTCCCAAGAGATCATGAAACCAACCCTATCACACCTCCTAGAATTAAACAAGTTTACAAAGTTAAAGAGAAGGAAGAAAAACCTCCTATGGTTCCTTCAGTTCCTCCCCTTAGGGATGAAAATAAACATATGGTTGATCAACCTGCTCATACAAAAATGCAGCTTAAAAATAGAACCAAATAAACAAGGGTGCTAGAGAGCGTAAGCATATATATTGTGCCCTTTCTCATAGGTCACATGAAGAATTAAACAAATAAAATCAAGATCCAAACTTGACTAAAGAAATGCATGATGATTCTACCCCTACCTTGAAAAAAAATAATCCAATACAACAACCACAACAAGAGTTGAGCTCTTCCATGGATATTATCATTCATCCTCCTATTGAGGATAATTTGGATGATGATGATGAGACCATTAAAATCGATGAAGAAGTGCATAATTAATTGAATACATTGTTTTCCTCCTCAATGAGCTTAAACAACAAATTTCCTACAAAAAGTGATGAGGCTGGTACTTCTCCTAGTTCAAAATTTTCTCTTATCCCTTGGCTAGTTTCCCACCTTTTGTATACAATGAACATGATTGGGAGGTGGATGAATTGCTCATAGGTTGACTCAAATTTTCCTTACTAGTCTTTTGCATTATTTATTTTTCATTTTCTTTTGTGTGACTGCATATGTGTAATGTGATTGCTTGTGATGTTCTATTTGATTTATTCTCTCTTTGTGACATTCTTTTATTTGTACTTTCATTCTTCTCTATGTCATGTATCTCTTTCTCTTTTTTAGCTTTAAATATTTATTTCATTTTCCTTCTCCTTTTGGGGATGATGCAAGGCATTGAAAAACTCTATGTCTCTTCCATGCAGACTCAAAAGGATTTTTCTTTTCTCTTGCCTTTTTGTTTATGTTCTTCATTTGTCTTGTGTTTTCCTTTTAAGGATGACGCAAGGTGTCTTGGCACCCTATGTCCCTTCCATGTTGACCCAAAAGGATTTTTTTTTTTTTTTTTATCTCTTTGTGTTATTCTTCCAGTTCTATGCATATTTAGGGGATGATGATAGTTTTGAGGTCTCTAAAAATAATGTAGCAAAGAACATATTAACCCCAAATCCATAGATCCCTTATGTGTTTGGTGTTTTCATTTTGGGGGAAACCCCTCTCTTTTTTCTTCTCTTTCATGAAGTATCTTTACTTGGAAACATATGACATGGCGTAGGGATTTCCTAGTTAGCTCTCATGTCTTCCTTCTTTTGCATTTTTTTCATTTTCTACTTTAAAGTAAGTGCTCACAATATGGTGTTTTAACAATTTCTTTAAAATGGGCGCATATGTTTACATTAAATTCTTTTGTAATTTCCTTATTCTTAGTTCATGGTGTAGTTTTCTTACTTAATATGATGTGTTTGTCACTTTTTGGATGACATTGGTTGTGATGTCCTTCAAGAGTGTGATCTCTCTTATCATATTACATTCCTCTTAGTGGCTTCATGTGACACACTACATCCCCTAAGTTGTGAATCTTCTATTCTTTGATTGATCCTCTCTTGGAGAAATTATGCACAATATTCCCTAAGTTAAAGACCTCACATGAACTAAGAAAAAATCATTTAACCATTTCCTATTTTTTTCATTTTGCATTTGTTGTTGTATGGCAACCTTGCATAACAAAGCTTGCATGCCTATGGAGCAATATTGTTTGTTCATGAGCTCCAAGAATATGATTTTTTTCTTATCTCATGAAGCTTGGAAATAATTTTTTTGGTGTCTTATTAAAGTTATCAAGAGGTATAACTTTGGTATGGTTTCCCAAAAATCTAAGTTGTGGATGCCTGCGTAGCACAAGGATGTCTGTATGGTGTGCTAGCATCCTGGCAATTTTCAAAGTTTGAAACAAGGAATCTAGAATCCTGACTCTTTTGACACATGTCCTAGTAGTTGGGTTTTGGATGTAACAACTCTTTTCCACCCTTGCATGCATTAAAACCCCCTTTCTTTCTCTCGTTTTGGGTTAGAATTCATTCATTTAAGCTCTTATGTTACTTGCTCCAGTCTTGGTTTCTCTTCATCCTTGATAGTAGCACTCTCACAAGAAAATCCATACTAGACCGAGGTCCCTTCAATAGAAATAGCTCTCAAGAAAGAACTCAACATTGTGTCCATGTGCTCTGGAGAGGGTCTATACCCTTGGATAATGATCTCTCTCTCTCTCTCTCTCTCTCTCTCTCTCTCTCTCTCTCTCTCTCTCTCTCTCTCTCTCTCTTTCCTTAATTTTTCATTTACTATCTCATGGTGAGGGTTCTACTCGTGAGTGAGTTTTTCTTTCACCACATGCTTTGTACTTACACTTATTTCCAAATTGGTTGTTCATGGAGGTGGAAACACCAAAATGGTGGTCTAAATGAGGCAGTCCCCTATAAAGCCCGAACCTTTTCCCCTTGTTCTTCTTTATGCAGGTGTAAAATGGAGCTTGGACTGAAGTGTTGAGTGTCCAATAAGAGATAATCTCTCTCCAAGTCCCCTTGTATTTATTACTAGCCTTCGACTTTCTATTCATTTATTTCACTCAGAACATTCAAAATGCAAGCTTAGAAGTGGAACCTGGTTCTTTTTGCTTGAGCTCCTAAGCCATATGTTGCTTAGGACACTAGCACACCTTTTAGATAACAATGCACCATCCTAGCATCCTAAAATTGTGTTGCTATCTTTTGGCAGAGAGATTGCTCATCTGAGGCAAGAATCTCAAGGTTTCACTCTCTCAAGATCTAATATAACTTTCTCTAAAACACAACTTGGAGTATACTTCCCTATATTTTCATTAACTTGCTTATGCTAAGGTGTATAAGGGTAGTTCATTCCCTAATGATAGCTAGAGAATAAAGAGACCCATGTGCAACAAATCCCTGGGTGAAAGCACAAACTTGTGTCACAGTTTTGGCCAACTAAATTATTTCGGGCGACTTAAGTTCGGCCGACCAGTTTTTGGCCGATAAGGTTTCGGCCGAATCAACGGGGCAGCCACATGGCGCCTACGTGGCTTCAAGTTATCGGTCGAGTCACTTTCGGCCAAAACCCTATCAGCCGAAACGATTCGACACGGCGCACATCTGGAAAGACCTGATCGGTCGAGTATGTTTCGGCCGAAACATTATCGATCGGAACTTTATCGACCGAAAATGCCTAATAAAATATTGAAAAAAAAAACCAAGCCCACTATTGCAGCGCTCGGGCGAAAGTGTTGAGGACGAGAGATTGTCGGCCGATCGCTAGCAACAGGGACGACAATTTAACAGGTTCCATTTGTGGCATTGACATGAATGTTTGATTTCTCATCTCGTTTTTGTCTATTGTGAGAAATTTGGGATATATCATTTGTTAGGGTTTGATTGAAATGGAAAAATTAGGTCATGGCCATGATGGTTGAGACAGCTATGGCCATGATGCTCAATGAAATTTCTTCCTCTAGGCAGTGAAAATTAACATACCCTTCTTTACAAGCTTTAATTTGTGATTGGGCATGCTTTTGAGATAAGTTTAGCATTTTATTTAGGAGGTATTGGAAAACAAATGGAAGAGACCTTATGCAAAGAAAGATGGTTGGGCATGCTTACAAGACTTTTCAATTTTTGATTGTAGTGATCATTACAAATGTATATTATGGGTATCTTGCTCATTTTGATGTTGTATATAAGATCTGTTACTCCTCCCCTATCTCCTCCAAACATGTCATAATTTAAACAAATTTCTCACATCTTGAACTGTTGAGTGGCCAAAATTCAAATCCTTTGATCATTATTGATGTGAGAAGCTTTAGATTGGGTTCAATAATCCCGACTCAAAGATGATGACATTGAAGATATAAAAGCAGAGAGTTTGAAATACTATTCTGGTCTTTTTGTAGAGTAGTATAATATAACTTGGCAATTGATAAAGTACACTTTCTATACTTTGTAGATATGCCCAAAAAATTTTGTACTTGAAACGCCTTACATTTGTGCTTTGATGAATGTTTATCAACAAATCTAAGGCCTATGTCAATTGTACTTCCCAGAGTTGCAAAATTTTGGTTTTGGTATATTAGCTATAACATCATGAAAAAACCCTTTTCTCGATTTGCATATTTAGGACTATCACACAATTTATTAAAATTTTCATTTAGGCTATGCATTTTACATTCTGCCACTTCTCTATGAAGTTTGGCAATGTCAAGCAAGTCTTCTCAGTAGTCAACACACATCTATGTGAACAATGTCTTGCCACAGCTTGGGACTGCGCACAGAAATAAGCCAAACATATTTTTCTATTTCATATGTATTCAAAGCTTACAATATTTCATTTTGGGTTTGATTGAAATGGAAAAATCAGGTCATGGCCATGATGGTTGAGATAGCTATGGCCATGATGCTCAATGAAATTTCTTCCTCTAGGCAGTGAAACTTAACATACCCTTCTTTACAAGCTTTAATTTGTGATTGGGCATGCTTTTGAGATAAGTTTAGCATTTTATTTAGGAGGTATTGGAAAACAAATGGAAGAGACCTTATGCAAAGAATGATGGTTGGGAATTTGTTTCATTTGTTTCATTTGTTCCATTTACATGTTGATAGGACATACTTATGTCCTTTGTATATCATGTCTCCTCTCTCCTGTAGGGGTGTCCTTTGTATATCCAATTCAGTCATACAACAAAAAAAATCATTAGAATGGGATACTGATCTACTTTCCTCCATTGATTTAAGTGCATATCAAGCTCTGAAACTTTTCATTCTTGTTATTTTTTTATTTAGAAGATCACATATATATTGATCTAGTTTTGGTGTTGGAGTTTTGTTTCTGTGACTATAGTGACTCGAAAAATCATCAGCACATAACCCCTCCCTCTAACGGATGCCACCCATTTGAGTTAATCTGCATAGCTCATACATGGAAGGAATTGAAATGGTATTTGTGGCAGCATAAATCATGTGTGATAATTTCTCTGTATATGCTAAAAGAAGATGGATGTTGTTGCTTTCAACCTTTTGCAGTATTCAAATGTTCGAATGCTCCTTCTATTTTCATAGAACTCGATGATCTTTGTTGAGCACTGAATCATTCTGAAATGCTTCCATCTCTTTCCTTTCTATCAAGATATTTATAACATATATAACAATACTTCCTTGTTGTTATGCCTTTTCATTACCACTGCATTCTCGACCCAGCACACATTGTCAGAGTGTTAACTTCTATTTTTTCAGATTGATTCAAAGTTATATTTTCCATCTATTGACCATTAATGAGAGTTCCAAAAGACTCTCAAATTAAAAGCCCTGAGTATACAGATGTTTGTTGAAATTGTATAATAAGAACCACGGTTTTCAATAAAATTGAATTGGAAAATTCTCCCGCATATGACCACATGATCGACCACAGGATAGAAAACAAAAACAGAATAGAACAGAGCAGATAGGAAACAGAAATGAAGTGCAAAAAAATTAAACACAGAAATAAGCCAAACAGATTTTTCTATTTCATATGTATTCAAAGCTTACAATATTTCATTTTGGGTTTGATTGAAATGGAAAAATCAGGTCATGGCCATGATGGTTGAGACAGCTATGGCCATGATGCTCAATGAAATTTCTTCCTCTAGGCAGTGAAACTTAACATACCCTTCTTTACAAGCTTTAATTTGTGATTGGGCATGCTTTTGAGATAAGTTTAGCATTTTATTTAGGAGGTATTGGAAAACAAATGGAAGAGACCTTATGCAAAGAAAGATGGTTGGGCATGCTTTAGATTCACAATGCATTCCTTTTAGACTCACTTGTGGTAATGGATTTTTCATCAAAATACAATATATATATTTGCTTATAGAAATCATTTCTTTTCCATTGATAGTGTTATGCATTCAATTACTCCTATGTTTCATTTGTTTCATTTACGTGTTGATAGGACATACTTATGTCCTTTGTATATCATGTCTCCTCTCTCCTGTAGGGGTTTCCTTCATACTTTTATATTATATCAAATTTCAAAGGTAACACCTGTAAAAGATCTGTTAACAGTGTTAACACTGATCTGTGTTCTAAATATAATTTTCTCAAAAATGAGTTGGTTTGGAAATATAGCTTCTAGAATTAACTCTATTTCTAGACCTGCCCCTCTTTCTAAGTCTTAATCTTAATCATTGTCAAAATCTTAATCACCTGTAAAAGATCTGTTAACAGTGTTAACACTGATCTGTGTTCTAAATATAATTTTCTCAAAAATGAGTGGGTTTGGAAATATAGCTTCTAGAATTAACTCTATTTCTCCCCCTGCCCCTCTTTCTAAGTCTATTTCTGCAATCTAATTTGAAATATCGATACAAAAAACATACACAGTTTAATTTCAGAAGCTATATTTCTAATACTACAATGAATGTGAAAAGCTAATGCCAACTATTTGTTGGATTTGAGTTTTGACCAATGTGGTTACAAAGTATGGATTTGACATCTTTCAAAGTTAAATCCAGAAAACTATGTTACAATTTAAAACTAGCATGAAAACTATCTTACAGAGAGACAGCCATTCCCATAGCATGTTTATTAGATTTTGATAAAAAGTTATATATTGAAGAAAAACTATCTTGAGAAGGAACATTCTTTTACCCCTTGAGGTACATGGGAATATTCGATCAAGAAGGGAAATATTAGTGAAATATTAGTGAGTTCTTTTGATCACTCAAATCCTTCAAAATTGAGAGGAACACTTAAATAAGGGAGAACAATTTAGAAGGACTTTTGTTCCATGGATAAGGTTCAGTGTTTCTTAAAGCATTTCAGTCTCAAACCACTTTGATTCAATTGACTTCCTTTGGTCCATGGGTTGTACACCTTAGATATGTTGCTTTCCAATACCTCCTATACTTGTAAATGAATTTTAAATCTACATTCCATATGAACTAATCTCTTAAATAAAATGCTAAACTTATCTCCCAAATAAAGCGCCTTTGATAAGTTATGTACATGCACATATATGTGTATGTGCGTATGCATGTAGATGTATTATATATACATATGTGTACATGTGTGTATGTATACATATGTATATATAATACAGATCTACATGCATATGCACATACACATATATGTGCATGTACATATACATACATGTACATATATGTGTATGTGCGTATGCATGTAGATGTATTATATATACATGTGTACATGTGTGTATGTATACATATGTATGTACATGCATGTATATATGTGTATGTGTGTATGTGTACATGTGTGTATGTATACATATGTATGTACATGCATGTATATATGTGTATGTGTGTGTGTGTATATGTGTGTACATGTATGTATGCATGTGTGTACATGTGTATGTATGTATGTATGTATGTATATGCATATATATATATATGTATGTATGTATGTATATGCATGTATATATGTATATGCATATACATATGTACATGCACATATATGTGTATGTGTGTATGTATGTACATGTATTATATATATGTACATATGTGTATGTGCGTATGCATGTACATGCATTATATATATACATATGTGTATGTATGTATGTATGTATGTATATGCATATATATGTGTATGTGTGTATGTATGTATGTATGTACTTGAGTATATACATATATAATACATGTACATACATACACACATACACATATATCATGTGCATGTACATACATATATATATGTATATACATACATACATACATACATACACACACACATACATATACATACATACACACATACACTATTAAATTAAGTTAGATATACATACATACATACACACATACGTATACATACATACACACATACACTATTAAATTAAATTTTAACTTTATTACTTTAATATGTTTTAAGTTAGATCGAAAAATTAAGGAAATGTTAACCTTTTTATAATTTCTAGTGTTTGATTTAAAAAATAATTGATTACAAAGAAAGGCTAGATCATATATGACCAATTGTAATGAAGAGTATTTTTTTATTTTGATCAAAATTTTAGTATAGAGTGGTTGAAAGGATAAATATTTTTTTTACATATTTACTCTTGGTTGAATATTACATGCATGCCTATGATTTAATAGGTTCACATAGCTCGATAGATATAAAGTTTGAACTAGATCTCATTAGATACATTTAAATTCAAAATTGTTTTCTAGTTTTGAAACTTGAAAATTTTACCTTTAATTTAAATATATATTTTTTTAGTTTTGAAAAAAATTCAATTTAAATTTGTGTAGTTCATTATGTAATTTTGTTTTAATGATATGCAGATCTCTATCTATTTATATATATCATGGCCGATGAGGGATCTCATCATTCCCCTCGTTCTGAGCGAGAAGCTCAAACTAGATCAAATATATTTCAGGATAGTATTGTTAGATTGGACAATGCTCTAAAATGTTTAGAGCAAACAATTCACAACTCCCCCAATTTGGCTAATCGAGATAGATTAGTCACTATTAGACAAGAGATTATGAAGATGATTGAGACAATTCGATCATACAATCCTTATGATGAAATCAGCATTGAACAGTTTTATTTTTCTCTTGCTAGGAGTGTTACTGGCACAGTGAAACATAAAGAAGTTGCCAAATTAGTTTCAGGTGAAAATGTGTTATCCATGTTCCCATTTTATAGAGGAAAAAATAAAATTAGAGGATATATGGTTACGAGGTGTGAAGATCCTCTTGTTGCGCCATTCATATACCCTAGATGGTTGGCAGCACATCATAGATGGCCTCACAATGATGAGTTGCCATTGTATTTTGTCAAACAGTTATATGCAAAATTTCATTTACATATAGAGGTGGACTACACATCTTATCCTGAGCATGTTGGCCAAGGTAAAGGCCATTTTTATGACAAACCACAGTTTAGACCTTCAAATTTTCCACCGCCTGTGGACAAGAGGGCATTAGTTGGCCCAAACCTTTTGGTTTTACCAAAACGTTTGGAATTGGCAGCAGCAGGGGAGGTAGCAACAGGGTCCACTCAGAGTCAGATTTTTGAAAACATTGCCTCTATTACGACGCAGATTGATCAGATTTCATCTGATCGAGTTGGTAGATATTTATTACGCCCACGGATCAACCTTCCTCCCACTGAGGCTACATCTGCATCGTATGATCCATTTATTAGTGCCGATCTACCTACTCTTGCAGATGTCGAGCATATGACCCACACGACTCTGCGTAATACATGTAGACTCTCAATTTTGGATTTACTAGCAGCATATCAGGTTATCAGTGAGGACCATGGGATTGCTCTTGACAGGGTACCAGAATTTATTAGACAACGATATCCTCATACAGATATGAGCCACAATGTGGCAAATGCAGCTCAGGATATTCCACATCAGCCTACAGAATCCCGTGCACATCATGTTTCTGTTGATCCTTTAGCTTGCTCCAGGTGGTCATCAGGATGTTACAGGTCACGTTGAGGCTACTCAACACCTGATTCATCTTATGGGACATATAGTCGACTTCTTTTTGCTACTGATATGTACATGCTACAGGGCCCCCTACGATGTCTTTACATTCTCGTGATCTTAGTGACATTGGTAGAGCTTTCAAGCAGGCACAACAGGTACTTTCAATTTATAATTTAAATACATGTATATATTTTTAAAATTGTGTTCTAAAAATTTATGTAATGCATTTTAAAAACTTCTAGGGGTTTAACTCCTGATTGAAATTGTGTACTTGAAAATTTTAAGCAGTATGGTGAATTCCCAGACTTTGGAAATTTGGAGCATGATGGCGATCCCATGCAGTATGCAGATGAGGTACATTTAAATTTAATTTTAAAAAACTAATTACTTGATGTTTTAAGTTTGAACACATTGAACTCAAGTACATTGTAAAATTTTTAGATAATTTTACATATATGTGTACTTGAACACATGCAGGGGTTGGGACGAGGCTCAGGACACAGATCGGGAGATATTGGATCGGGACATGGATCCACACATCTTGGATCAGCAGAGCGATCGGTCCATGGATCGAGGGAGAGGTCGAGGGAGAGATCGAGCCATGCATCGAGGGAGAGGTCGAGGGAGAGATCGAGCCATAGATCTGATGATTCTATTCATACCAGACATCCCTCTCTTTGAGATTTGTTTTATAGTATTACATGTCTGAGATCATTTTATTATATGTTGGGGACACTTTTTATGATTTATGTATTGAACATTTGGACGTGTTACATACTTATGTTTTATGGTACACATATATATACTTGTTATAATTTACATGTCACATTCATACAATTATGTTTTATGGTTTGAATCTTAGAGGTTTGTTATATACGTGCATTATTATGGTTTGATGAACTCACTTACATTACATCTATAAGTACCTTTATTTAAATTTAAATTATGGTAACTTGTTCAAATGCACTTCTTGTACATATATAGATAACTAAATACATTGTGAAATCAAAATGTTGTCCACTCCACTATCTAATGGTTGCTATTTGTAAATTTAAAAAGATGGACATGTACATGTAATTAATTTAAATAAATAGTTAAAATGAATTTGTCTTTAATAAATAGGTCAAGAAATAGAAAAAATTGAATGCATATATGCTTGAGATTAATGCTATACATGTTTTAAAGTAGAACATAAAAATGCAATCGGAAATAGATGATAGTTAGATTGAATTCTTTAAAGCTCTAAATGTTCATTTTTAAAGTCAGTAAAAGTTATTTATACATTTAAATTGTGCATATATCACGCTCTACATTAACCTAATTTCTAATTCCATATAATCTAATACACATGTTCATTTGAATGTGCATGCAAAGAATTCTTGAACTAGATGATGAGCTATACTTAAGAATGAACCATATAATTCAAATAAAGCATGCAAGCTATTCGTGGAGTTGAATGTAAATGAAATCAAATTTCTAGTTTTGAAAGTTTAAGAATTCCATGTGGAACATTTATATATATGTAATTAGAAATTGATATATATATTTAAATCTTGAAAGACATGCACATTTATTATTAAATTAAAAATTGATGACAATTCTATATAAATTAAAAATTGATCAAGTAGATCTCTTGGATGACAATTCTATATATAAATTAAAAATTGATCAATTCATATTTAATTGTACTGGAAAGATGGACCAAATTACAAGACTAATGAAGTTATGTTCATTCCTAGAGAAATATACTAAAAGTTACATTTTATAGGCATAAAAATATTTTATATATAAATAAAGTACTAAAGATGAGAGGAATAGAGATTACATCCTTATTTTTTAAGGTTGGACTATGAAATCACAAAAAAAAGCTATAAATAGCTTGATAATTCAAATTGGGTTCTAATATAGAAACCTTATATTTTTGTAGATGTTACTAGTGTATTAGCATCTTGGTCTTGGAGAAGGAAATATATATAATCTCTCATATATGAGTTTTGAATTAAAAATAAATATTTAAATGAGTGTATTGTGTTGGGATAAAAGGATTTTATAAAAATATTTACTAAATAAAATCTATTTTATCAAAGAAAGAAAAGTTCATGTATATTAGAACAAAACAAAGATTCATCTTTTAATCAATAAATGACAACACAAGGTTACTCATATTAATAAATTTATAATTTTCTAGTGATTGATTGAAATATTTTAAAAATAAATAAATAAGCTATAATATATAATGAAGCTTCAAATAGTATTTTTGGTGTTATAGATGGTGGCATGTCTCCTAGAGAGATAAACTTCTTCTAGATCCACCTCTAAAACAATTAGAACTTGTTGTTGATGATAATAGGATATGGAATTTCTACATTTGGGAATTAGATATGACTTGGAAGATGTAGGTAGCTCATGGTTTCAAGCTATACATGGTAAACAAAGCTAAATTGATGCCAATAGGATATGGAATTTCTACATTTGGGAATTAGATATGACTTGGAAGATAATAATAGGATATGGTAAACAATTAGAACTTGTTGTTGATGATAATAGGATATGGAACTTCTACATTTGGGAATTAGATATGACTTGGAAGATGTAGGTAGCTCATGGTCTCAAGCTATACATGGTAAACAAAGCTAAATTGATGCCAATAGGATATGGAATTTCTATATTTGGGAATTAGATATGACTTGGAAGATATCACTGTGATTCACTACAATGTTCATATATTCCAATGCACCTTAAGGTGAACAAGAAAGGACAAACCAAGAGAACCTGGATACAATCTAACATTAACAAAATGGATAAATAATTTAGTTCTATACTTAAAAGATAGGAGCTAATATTCTTAAGTAAATTTGGATGTATGGTTGAGATGGATACATGAAATTCCAAATGATCATGAAAAATTATTGAATGTCATGCATTAGTAAAGTATAAAAGATAAAGAAAACTAGAGACAACATTTATGTCTAGATTCTTCACCACTTGAAAACACCAAATCAACTAGATAATTTTATACAAGTTTGTGGAGTTGAATGTTCAAATGAAATGAAAGATTTGAATGTGAACTTAAGAATTCCATGGAACATAAATAAATTTAAATGCAAAATTGGAACATGTATATAGGTGGAGTTGAACAAATATTTAAATTCAAAGATTTGAAAGTGAGTTTAACAATTCCATGTGTCAAACATAAAAATTTACAATCAAGGAATCTAGAGAGATGATATAAAGGAATTTCTAGAGAGATTCTCAAGAGTGAAGGTTTAAAAGAATGAACCATGTCCAACATGTAAAAATGCAATTGAAAATTTAGATGATTTAAAGGAATTTAGGCAAAATGTAAATTAAAACATTTTTAAAGTCACTTGGTTTTGTAGATCAAGCATATATATGATCTAACATACATGTCACATTCTAAAAAAAAAACCATTCTAAATCATGTCACATGTCCAATCAATACAAATATATAAATTATCCAGATTTGGAGTCATAAATGTGTACACATGTATCCAAAAAACAACTTAAAGCTCCTGGTACATAAAATCTGGATCCTCTCTATCTTTAATTATCTCTAAAATCTTCTCATGATCTTCAATAGGCAACCTCCACTTTTGTTTGGCACGTCCTCTTTTAGGTAAAGTTTCTAAATTTATTTTTGTTGCCAAAACTAAGTGACTATAATGTAGAACCTTTTGTCATGGCCTATAATCAACAAATATAT